>SNQJ01S0032159.1:64900-77626 GCA_010110895.2 Picea sitchensis
TGGTGTAACTCTTATACTATTGTTCATTTCTCATTGGATATAATTGAATGGTTTAAGTATAAGTTGAAAAATGTTTTTAAATTGTACTTGATACTGATTCACCCCCCTCTCAGTATCAACACATAATGTGTTACAAGGAGGAGAATAAGCATGTAAAGTCGTGCCCATGTTGGTCAAGAAGAATCCAATTCCACATGAGTAAATGGGTGAAAATGCATAATTGAAAAACCTGGGACACATCCACTAATGATAATGCCTAGGACATGGATTAAGAAAAAAAACCTAGACCAATAGTGGAATGGGAAATAGGGTGTGTTCCCATTGAACCTAGGTCAAAAAGTAGCCTGAAATTAGCTTTGTTAGGAGAGGAATTACAAGTGGAACTTTATGTCATTTTCTTGTCATAAATTGTTGGGAAGTACCAAACCAAGAAAACAACTTCAATTAGTGGATAAAAGTAAAAAATTAACCAATCTCATTGTTATGCATAGTTGGTAGAGAATCCTAAAAATGGTGCATGTCACCTCCCTTTCGCCAAACCTTCTTTTTAATTTGGAAAATAGACTTTCATTGGGAAAATATACTATGATTCAAATGAGTATTTTTGGTGGGTTTTGTCACAAGGATGTGCCACAAAACCCTACTTTGATTTGTTGCATTCTTGAAGTTATATGAATTAAAAATAGAGATGAAATAAGGGATCACGCATGGAACACCATAACTCTTATGAAAACAAAAGAAACAAGTAAGATATGTTGAATTCACCACTAGAAGATCTGACATTTAGATCATAATAAACAATAGAAGAATAATCTAAATTTTATTAATCCAATGGAAAATATATGACTTACAACACATGAAAATAATAGTATGGTTGAGGAACGGTCAACTAACCTTCCTAATGATCCCTCAAAACAAAAACACTATGATAAAGGAATGTTCATTCAAACCTCCCTTAATCTCTCCCTCAATGCAAATATTATGCTTTAGAAAGTGTTGATTGACACTTCCATGGGTTGAACAACCCTTACCTGTGTTGCTTGAAGTAGGGTTGATCATCCCTTCCGTAGGCTCTCCCTCGAAAATAATATTATTCTTGATAAAGGGTTAACCAACCCTTACCCATGCCCCACAATAAAAATAATATTCTCAAGGAACTTTTGGTCAACCCTTCCTTAGGTTATCCCTTGACAATAATGCTATGCTTGAGGAAGGATTGACATACCCTTCCCTATCCACCCCTGCAGTGAAAATATTATACTCAAGGAAGGGTCAATCGACCCTTCCCTATTCTCCCCCTTGAAGCAAATAATATGCTTCAAAAAGGGTCATTTGATCCTTCTGTTGGATCCTTATAAACAAGAATATTATGCTTGAGGAAGGTTGAAAAAACTATTCAAGGTTTCGCTTTGACAATTTCGAACTCTTTAAGAAATTTTATGTTATTTTTCCTTGTTTAAATTTTACTAGCTGCATTTATTAAAGTTTTGTTAGTAATTTGCAAGTTCATATATCAATGAAATATTAGGATAGAAATTTAAGAGGTATATCTTAATATTATATAAGGTACTAGGTTTTAGCTTTCCTTCATATTGCATCATCATCTAGGTTTAGAACCTTGGCTTAGAACCATAGAACCATAGATCGTAAATATAAATATCCCACCTTTGGTTTGGGGGGAACTTGGCCTTAGACTTGATAACATGGAACTTCTCAATAAATGATGAATATCCATCTAGAAAAATTCATGAGATGAATTCATTTGGCTCATCTGAGTTGCAATCTGTTATTTGAGTTAATGCACATCTACAAAATCCCTAAAATACCCTTTAAAGCTTTTACCAATCTATATTTCTCCAAAAGTATGAGCTACCCCATCTAGATGCTAGAGTGTCACATTTAAATCATCCTCTTGGTTGTACATGTATTACACCTTGAACATGAACTTAGGCAATTTTGAAAGAGCATTTGGTTATAAAAGAAAATTAAATATTTATGCAAAGAATGGCTTAATATAGAGAGTAACTATTTTGGAATTTTGGGAACTTCGTGATGTAATTTTGGTTAAAGAGAGAAATAATATTTTAGATCCGTGGAACTCTCGTTAGGTATTCTATTGTTGCTCACATGGTTATGTTATTCTTGATGATCTACTTGGGTATATTATTCTTTCTCATTGCTTAAATTTAATAAAGTTAAATATCTTTAAAATATTTTGCAATAAAGTATATGCTAATATGTGTTATTGGTTTTTATTTTTATTGTTACAATGATATTTACATTCTTGGTGGAAAAAGAGCATGGATGTTTGAAGATGAAATTTCAACACCTTTGGTATGTCAATTTTGTTTTAATCATAGTTTGTTTTATTTATTTAAAATGGTGTGTGTACATTTTATTTGAAATTCATAGATATATTTTATTTAAAATGTTTAAATTGTAAATTTGAGACATGATATATATATATATATTGAACTCAAAATATCAATTTATTGTTTGATTTTTTATTTCTCTTATATTGTTTATGATGGTGAAACCTGACAATTTATGTTCTATGATAAATGGTTTATATTGTTTATGATGGTGAAAGGACAGTTTATGTTCTATGATAGTGTGCCGAAATTAAAAATGATTTATTTCAATATAAATTAAAGGGTTTAATTTGGAAATATTATATAATTTTTAAATATATGAGATCTAAATGGTCAAGATTAATTTTGAAATATCATATATATCGTGTGCAAAGATATTGAACTCATTTTACAAACATCTTTGAAGCTAGACAAGACCATGAGGATTTGTCTATACTTTATTAATCAATACACCTTACCAACTACCTTTTGTGGCTTTCATTTCAATATAAAAGTAATTCTAATTTTGTAACAAAAATGGAAAAGAATTTGTCTCTAGAAAATAAATCATGAAATGGTAAAAAAGAGTTTGCAAAGGAGGTAAACTAGCTACAAAGACAAATTTGCAAATAAGGTAAACTAGCTACAAAGACAACAACACTATGAAAATAGTGGTGTTTCGGTAGACAACATAAATTTCATCTTACACAAGACTAAGTTCTTTATATATATTCAACAAATTCCAGAATTAACTAAAATGAAATACATTGTGCCAAACATTGGTTAAGCTATGTGCCATGTTTCATATGATTTTTTTTTTAACTAAATATACATATCTTAAATGAAGCTATGTAATCATACTATATCACCCAATTTAGTGACATATCCAAAAACATAAATATTTTGGTAATGTTGGTTTAAGATAATATTCTATAAACAAATTTAGATAAGCCCTAACAGTCTATTTCAATGGACTCACCTAGGGTACATGTTTCTCTAATTTAGATAATCCCTAGAAATCTATGTCAATGGAATCTCATATGGTACATGTTTCTCTACATGTTGTATTTTTTTCACCTATAATGGAAACACACCTTCCATGAATATGGAAGATGGTTTGGGGAGAAAATAATTATTCACATGAAATTTCAATTGGTTTTTGAGGAGAAAAGAATTATTCATGTGCAATTTCAATTGGTTATTGGGGAGAAACAAATTATTCACATTGTACCAAACATTGGTTAGGCTATGTTCCATGTTTCATATGATTTTTTTTTAATTAAATAGACATATATTAAATGAATCTATGTAATCATACTATATCACCCAATTTAGTGACATATCCAAACACATAAATATCATGTGACTATTTGGTAAAGTTGGTTTAAGACAATATTCTATCAGCAGATTTATATAAGCACTAACAATCTATTTCAATGGACTCTCCTAGGGTATATGTTTCTCTACATCTTGTATTTTTTTCACCTTTAATGGAAACACACCTTCTATGAGTATGGAATATGTAGAGAATTAACTATAATGAAATAAATTGTGTCAAACATCCAGAATTAACGATAATGAAATACATTGTGCCAAACATTGGTTAAGCTATGTGTCATGTTTCATATGTTTTTTTTTTAATTAAATGGACATATATTAAATGAAGCTATGCAATCATACTATATCACCCAATTTAGTGACATATCCAAACACATAAATATTTTGGTAATGTTGGTTTAAGATAATATTCTATCAACATATTTAGAAAATACCTAGCATTCTATTTCAATGGACTCTCCTAGGGTACATGTTTATCTACATATTGTATTTTTTCACCTATAATGGAAACACAATTTCCATGAATATATGGAAGATGGTTTGGGGAGAAAATAATTATTCACATGCAATTTCAATTGGTTTTTGAACCAATGGATATCTAGATCCCCTTTTGTTTTCAAAGATAGTTCTAAGAGGTCTTCATTATTTCATTGAAAATAGCTCATAGAAGTGTTAAAATAATATAGTCATATACAAATGCTTCAATTCTAAAGAAAAATAATCCATCTGACTTACTAGTTACTTCCAAGAGGGACTTGCTTGGATCATATATAAAGTGGCTTGGGACTTTCACAGAAAAAAAATTAGCCAAGGATCATAAACAACTAAGAGGAGCATGTACGTCATTCACTCATTGTATGTGATAACTTTGTGTTCTATTCTATATATATTTTATATTTCAAAAAGGTATTGTTTATATACAAAGGAATACTATATTAAGAATAAAACTCTTTGTTTCTAATCCTCACCTAATACACAAGTTTTTGAAAATGTTGAACACAATATTGTATATGAAGCATATTTATGTAGATCATAATGATTAAATTGTATTACAATATATACAACAACTAAGTATGATGTTCTCTCTATCATGTGGTGGGATAATGACAATGATGATCAATTGCTTCATTTTACATAGATAGTCATTTTATAAGTGATTGGTACTTCGAATTGTAGCAAGTAGGGATTCTACTTCATGCTTATGTTTCATTTTTGGCTAAATATTCATTAAAATTATGTACACATTTATAATTGAGTGGGATATGAGACCCTTTATATGAGAATGCATAAACCCTTTAAACCCGGAAATAAATTCTAATTGAGATCTAGTTATATGTGCCAAATTGTGTTTAATAAAGAAGTACATGAAAAATATAGTTCCTTATTTGAATGGAACATGAAAGTAAAATAAACCAAATGATTCCAGAATCCTATATATCCATAAATACATGTGCATTCAATGAAAAAAAAATAAAAAAAATTGGAATGTATGTCACTTGTTTAAAGAAATCTTAATGGTATGCCATCTTCAATTATTCATTCATGATCAACTTTTGACATTTTACATTTACTAACTTTTGTTTTTTTCCTTGATTGAACCTCTATTAAATTTATGCATGTTGCACATACCAAATGACTATATTGACAACTTATGACATCTAACTAATAGTATTGAAAGTTAACATGACTATCGGTTTGATGGGTTTCTTGAAAAATATATCCTTTCAATACGATGAATCATATTTCATATATAAAACTATTATCATCAAAATATTATAATAACCTTCTCTTTCCTTCTATGCATCGCATCAAATAATATTTCACATTTTCAGTGTTGTCTACAGGTGCAACCATGACAAATACTGATCCGGATTATTTTCAGCACGAAATGAGGGCGGAGATATAATAAAGAAATGCACAGAGATATTGCAGATATTCAATAATATAACAAAAATGTATCAGAGATGCAACCATAAACACAGATATACAGTAATACATGATTTCTATTAATCAAAGAAATGTACAGAGACTGTAAAACTATTAATCAAAGAAATGTAACGAGAGACCTGTAAAAATACAGAGTGAAAGACTGGCCAGAATGGTGGCAACTTATCTTTGAGAAGAGATGTGACGGCACAAGATTCGCAAGAAGATGATTACAATGAGGCTCTGAAGGCCTTTTTACAATAAATGGGAGTTAAAAGTCCTAGACATCCAAAACCTAACCCTGGAGAGATGAAGCCAAAATTCATGTGGGCCCCGTTTGGGCAAGTGAGTACATCAACTCGGTCAGAATCCTGCATACACGATCTCCGTTTTAGGCATGTGATAGCTCGTTGGAAAGGTATCGTCGAGGAGATTCATTTTGGAGGCTCAATCATGCCTTCAACTATCATTGAGAACCTCGATCTCGAAAAACCTTCATTTAGGCCCTCAAAATGGCCCCGGAAGTTAAAACCTGCTAAAAATAGTAAATTGCCAAAATTGCCAGAAAATAGTTTTGAGCCAGTCGAAAAAGGTGGGTGGCCACCGATATCCACCTGGATCAAATACATCTCCTGCAAATAATTTGATATGTTCCAATAATCAATTTTCTTTAGATTAGCACACATGCACATGCCATTAAACTCATATACAATACACAAATTTTATATATCCAACAAGTGCAAGTACATCTACAAGCTGTTTAAATATTTAAAAAATATATTTTCAAACAATTGAAACATAAATTACCTTCTCTAACAAGATAAAAAACTCTATATCCATCAACTGACACTATAGTTTCATTTGATTCCATCTCCTCTAAGATTGCAAATGGAATTTTCCCTTTTATATTAAGTTTGGTATGTCTCCAAGATTAAAATATTCCATATTTTGGTTTTCAAAAATATCTATGGATTTTGTGTCCTCTATGCAAACCGAACAAAAACAAGATTCATTTCTTCTATCAAATGCAAACACATTTTGATAACGCTTTTTTTTAACTGAATGCACTTTTCGCGTCTCATGTATTGTATCGGCCTCATATGAGATTGATCTATTTACATATTGGTTTCCAACATACCAAAAAAACCTTCACAAGACAAGAACTTGTTAATTTGAAATCTATCAAGAACTTGATTGACGATCATATAAATTTGAACATGTGAATACAAATTCCATGTGTACATTTTTAACATATATATATACACACACCTGGGCACATCCCTTGACGGATTATTTTCACGGCTTAGCGCTAGTTTGCACCATTCAATAAATTCATTAATGGATTCAAATCGATTGGAATGAGGGTTTATGTGATACTTTCAAAGTGCTCATTTTACACATGCCCCTGCATCGTCGTGCCCTCCTTTTCCATGACCAGTCTCAAAGAAATTCCAACAATGTGTAATGTACGATTTCTTGTGATTATGACACAACCAATAGAATGATCATGAAGATTTGAACTGGCCTACACATCCATGTGACCATATCCAATGTCGATCGAATCCGATCCCGCGCTCTTTCAATGAATCATAAAATTTATCAAAGCAATGTTGTACATAATGTGTATCATGTGCTCGATCATCACTTATATAAAAGTGATATTCTTTAATAACATGCCAATTTTCATTGGTGTTTTATATTTTATCAACACTTTGTTGAGCATGTCTATATAGAATGTGGAAAATTATAGTGACTTGATCAGAATGATAATATTCAATCTATATTTCTTTTTGTGCAGCGAATGTGTAATTCTCTGCAAAATCAACTATAAAAAAAATTATCCCTCATGGAAACACTTCACGGTGTTGATGTTTGGGCAACATCGAAAAGACATTCTACTAGATTGATAATTAATATTATGATTATTAATTATTAAGAAATATTATTAATTATAATATTCTTAATTTAATAATATATTTATAATATAAGGTATAAATATATATAATAAAGTATAAAGTATAAATATAAAATATATTTATATTATATGTATAATATAATATAAAGTATAAATATATTTATCACCCAAGGGATGCATCTCTTCATGGATGGTCACCATGGTCATAATATGTTCTTTATATATAGAACACTCATCATTGTAATAAGATATGAATTGTTACTCTTTATGTCTTATATGGAAGAGTTTATAATGGAAAAGGTTTGTAAGGATTAAGGTTTGGTTGTTAGATAATAAGGTTTCGGGGTGATAGGATTTAGTGGCTACGAGGGATAAGGATTAGGGTTTATATCTTACAAACGTTAAAGGTTACAATTTATAAAGCTTATAGATTATAAGGATTATTGATTAAGAGACACAGATTTTACGAGTTATTGTTTTCATGGGTTAGTGATTATAATGGTTAGGGTATGACGATTATTTGTTAAGAGGGATTAGAGGTTAGTAGTCGCAAGGATTAATGGTGTTAGGAAAAATGGTATATAATAGTTACTAGTTAGTAACTTATGTGGAAAAAGAGTGGGTGGTTCTAATTATTAAGGGTTATAAGGATTACTAATGACTAGAGTTAGGTATTATAGATGTTAGAGGATAATGGATATAATATCTAGGGGTTGGGGATATGGAAAACAACAGTTATGGGTTATATGAGTTACTAATCAACATTTATAATTGTTTGGTGTTAGTGGTTGGGTTTTATAGTAATTCAAAGTTCTCAATGCAAAAGATTCTAGGTATTTAGGATTAGGCGTTAGGTTTATCTAGGATACATGGGTTTTATATTTTGTGGGTAAGGGATGATAGGGTTAGAAATTATAAAAGCTACAAGTTTATTGGTTGGGGGTGAAATGTTATATGGGTTAGAAATTATATTGGTTATGAGTCAGGATGAAGTTTTATACAAGTTAGTATTATGAGATATAGTAATCAAGTGTTAATGGTTAGGGGTTATATAGGTTGGGGATTAGAAGGGTTATAAACAATTATGGTGGTTAGGGGTTAGTTAAGAGTTATAATGGAAAGTGGTTATAAGGGTTAGGAGTGATATAGTTATGGGTTAAGGGTTATGAGATATAAGATTGACTAATTTCTATTTTTAATTTGTTACATGTTATGTGTTATAAGTATTTGGGGATATACTTTTTAAGAGTTACATGGGTAAGGGTGATAAGAGTTGGGGATTTTGGGTATTTGGTGATAATGGTTGTTAGAGTTAGGGATTTAGGTCTAGGTAAATGGGGATTTAGGTTTAGGTCTAGAAATGAAATATTTTTTCTAGACCTAAATATTTCATTTCGCCAAATCATAATGTCTGCTGGAAATACTATGCAGTGATTTTTTTTTTAAATTAAATAAAATTAGATAAAAATAAAGAAAATGAAAACGAATTATAGGAATTGAAAGTAGATTCAATTTTGGAAATGTTGGTGTCATTTTCAAAACCAAATTCTCAGTATTTGTAGGATTCCACAACCTCTGAAGTTCAGGTAAGCTTGGGGAAATTCTCTCGTTTTTGTTTTCAGACCCAATTTCATGTTTTCGACTGAAATAATCTTTCGGCCGAAACCTAGATTTTAACGGAATCCATTAAAAATAAATGTTTAGGTGAAAATTCTTTTGGCCGAAATATTCTTACCACGGGAAAATAATTCATCCAAAAAACATTGTACATGAATTTCGAGGGTGCCGTCAGGGCACCGTTCAATTTAATGTGCAAATTTTCGGCCGAAAAAATTCCTAGCAACATTTTTTCGGTAGAAAAATTGCCGCTAGGAATTTTTGAGACCCGATTGTCACGGAAGTGTTACCCATCTTCATGATTTTACCCAGTGATTATTTGTAAGGGATTAGGGTTATAGGATTATGTGTTATAAGTGTTGGGGATAGAAGGATATAATCATTTGGCATTAGGAGTTATGAGTCATAGGGCATATGGGGATTATAGGGGTTGGAATAGATAATGGTTAGTGGCAACAAATATTAGAGGTTGAATCTATTTAGTCTTATAATGGGTTAAGGAATTATTTTATGGGGTTCATGTATTCATTGGTATAAGGATTAAGAATTATATATGTCAAGGAATATAAGTTGTATATATTAAAGTGTTTTGTAATGTAGGGATTTTATGTTATAAGAAATAGATATTAAAAGAGTTATGCATTATAATGGTTATTGATGCAAACACCCACCACTCCCAAGGTCTCACATGAACTCCTGATCTAAGGATCATGTTTCACAGGAGCCGAAGTGGCTCTCGGGTGCCACAGAACCCCCAATAATCTTTCCACAGGCCTTCTCCTCTTTTCTTGCATGAAAATATGTGTTCGCAAGGGTCTCCTTGAACAACAGAGTCATTCACGTGATGTTGGTCCTCGAACCTTAGCTAAATTTTGAAATGGTAGAAACTTTGTCCCTCTGAGGCTTCGGGCTTCAGAAATTTTAATAATAAAACACTCCAATTCCACCAAACTCCTAACTCGCGAACTCCCGAACAAATATGGGATCAATGGTATACACTCCACGCCGCAAATCAACAATTGACAAGAACTCCGGGGCTCTGGAATTCAGAAGTTTTCCCCACTTCAACATGAAATACCTCCAAACTTGTGAAGTTTGAATTCTCAGATCGGACGAATGACCTTTTTCTTAGATCAATGGTCCACGTTTACTCCAAAATCCAGGCTTTGAGACTTTTCGCACCTTAAACAACACTTTCCCCTGAATCGTCGAATGTCGAATTGGTGAAGGAGGAAATCGAAGGTCGATGTGTCCCTTACAATGAATGTTCTAGATTGACTCTGGGCTTCAGGTCTTCAAAGAATTCTATACCAAGGTAACTTTCACCCAAAATATTCCATATTACCAAACTCTGAATCCTTCCGATCTGGAAACATGTTTACCTGACACCTATGGTCAAGATATACTTCGAGCTTCAGATATTCATGGATTTTTCCCACACTTACAATAAAAACTCAAATCTATCGGAGTGGCGACATCCAAAGGAATTAGAAAATTAATAGTTGTACACCTTTCCTTGATCCAACGACTGTGAGAGATATTGATGCCTCCCAAATAGATCTCGTTCGCTCGTCCTCCAAACAAGAAAAAATATTTCTCCAAAGACTTTCACTCGCTATTCTTTCTAATATTTATCAATCTTAAGTGACTCGAACCCTAGCGCATGCCTTGCGCTTTCTCTCCTCTAATATTTTTCAACACTTCACTAAGTGTTGGAACTATGCACACTATGCACTAGTCTGTTCTTCGAGCTTCTATACTAGTATGGGTATATGTGCACTCCTTGCACTCGCTCTGCGTAAACTCACGTTGTCTCTCCTAAGTTATTGAGCCTTTAAACAACTCTACCTTTGCACTCCTTATGTTGGCACCAATGACTCATAGGTAAGAAAAATCAGAAACTTGAAAACAAATCTCCTCTTTTATATTAATTCAACAATCATTTACAAAGATTTCAACAACAACTCTATACAACTCTCTTCGGCAACCTCTTTTGGACATAGATTACATGTATTTATACATGAGGGGGATTCTCAAGCCTTACCTCTAGATTATCCTAGTGATTTAATATCACAATTAAAGCATTCGACCACTAAGTCTTATTACAATAAATGAGATATTACAATCTAGATATGATTCAGTGCTCAAAATGCATACAATCCTATATGTATTAAAAGAAAATACATTCCCCTAGATCACATACAATGGCTCAAGATTCAATACCTTATGATATCTTTAATTAAAATAATTTCAAAATATTAAAGTGACGCACTCTCCTTGGAATCCAAACCAGTTTAGTGCATTGCGTTCGATGTTGAGTCATTTTCCACCTGCCTCATTAATTGACGATGGTGATGCTCTTGCATCACACTCCTCTAGAAAAAAAAATCATGGGCTCCTGTCCATGACATCCTCTACTGTCTTCCCATGCTTGTGGATATCAGTTTCAGTTACCCAAATGGCATATTCTACTAGATGATTCTCCCACTTAACTAGATATTCATAGTAAACTTTCCTAATTCTCTTATCCAATATCTTCTCTATCTACAACTTCTTTGTTATGGGAATCTGTCGCTTCGAATGAATATCCTTTCGACCATCTATCCCTTCTGTGTCATCCATCTTTTAATGGTATAAGTCTGGTACATCGAATATTGATGAAATTCCAATGTATTCTGGAAGTTCAATATCATAAGCATTCATAAAAAAAAAATTGAGGATTTTACAAGGTCTTATTCTTCATCTTCATCTTATTATATTTTCCTCTTGGAAATATTTCCTTCCTCAAGTGTTCCAAGACTTCATCACCAATTTAAAAATTCACATGTCTTCTTCTTTGATCTATTCTGTTTTTTTGTATATCTGGTTGCTATCCTGTAGTTGTCTTTTGATTTGATCATGCAACTCCTACATTTCTGCAGAAAAATATTTTTCCCCTACACTTCAAATTTGGTATGTCCCAAATATCTCAATCCTAAAATTCCTCTTGGATTCATTCCATTTAATATTTGGAATGGAATTTTACCAATACTCTTATTTGGTGAGTCGTTATACACAAACTCTACTTGAGGTAAAACTTGATCCCACTGGTTATTATGTTTACTTACCAAACTCTTTAGCATATTCCTCAAGATTATATTCATTGACTCAGTCTATCCATCTATCTAAGGGTGATACTTTGAACTAAAAGACAAATTTGTCCCCAACCTTTTCCACAAATTCCTTCAAAATTGTCCCACAAATTTGGTATCTCTATCTGAGACTATACTTCTGGGTGTTGGTCACTATAATTGCTTAATTGAATTAAACAATCAAGTGATACATAAATTATCAACCTAGGGAAGTCTTTTATTTCAAAGATAACCACGCACTATATATGCTCAATTCCAAAAGCAACTTAGTGTTGTAGTAAAGAAATTTATACTAATTATACTTGCTTGAATGAACTGAAGCTCTGAGTTAAATCACAGGAAAGTAACTTCCCTATTGCAATTCCCTTAAAGATCAATCTAAGAATCCTGGATTACATTAAAATAACACTTGCAATGGGAAAGAACAACTATTCTGCAATCAGAGAAC
>SNQJ01S0032160.1:0-21987 GCA_010110895.2 Picea sitchensis
CTCAGGTCTTTAAATGTGATCTATAAATAAATTATTACTTGGTTAACCATAATTGTTTTCCTTAATTAATTTTACTTTATGATCTTTAAACATTTATTTAATTAGGGTCGTTACAGGAACTGCGTTGTTGGATCAACTTAACCGGGCCCTGGTCCTACTACTCTTGCTCCTTTCGTAGTGTACGGAATCAACTTTGTGTCCAAATATAAACTTCTTTCCCTCCCCCCGTACATATAGAAGTGGGTGAACGACGGGCATAAGTTGGTAGCAGTTACAGCCACAATGCCAGGTAAACACCACTGAAGATCATTTTGCTCATTGCATTTCATTTCATAGCAGGCACCGTAAGTAAGTCCATTATTGAAAAGTGTGGTGCTTAGAGAAGTGGTGTTTGTTCTGTACCCTTGGCTATACAAATTACTGTATCCGCATGCACCTTCTGTAAAAAATTACACCATGTAATTGCTTAGCTAATATATGGTATTAAATGTACTGTTCATTTAAATCTAAAACAACAAAATGACCAAATTCAATGTAAATTTTTTGAGCCCCTCCCCTAGAATTTCAATGTTTTTGTCATCCTGTAGACTTACGCATTGTGCCCGAGGCATCACTTCCACCATAAAATGTAGCATGGACAGATTTTCACGTGTTATCTAATGCATAAGATACACCAACAATCCACTAGAAATAAAATGTTGTCGACAATTGTAGAACCGCCATTTCACTGCAGATCATTCAAATATCAAGAAGAACAATAAATGGTAGAAGAATTATAAGTGTAGTTATTTTTCATATATTATAGCAAGGGAAGCAAGGGTCTCTCCAAGATATGTAGACTTCACCTGAATTATAAGCTTGCCAGTTTTGTTCTGCCCATTGTCATTATATATCGTGTTGTGTATTCCGGTGGA
This sequence comes from Picea sitchensis, assembly GCA_010110895.2. Taxonomy (NCBI): domain Eukaryota; kingdom Viridiplantae; phylum Streptophyta; class Pinopsida; order Pinales; family Pinaceae; genus Picea; species Picea sitchensis. The sequence goes on from SNQJ01S0032160.1 coordinate 915, forward strand.
AGGTAGGCAGTACGTGTTTCTAATTGTTGCTGACTCCCATGCCTTTAGCGATTGGTGCAGGCTTCTCTCAGGGGGACTCGGGGGACTCTCTGCAACTCACAACGAAGTGGTAGACTCAATGATGAAGTGAGAAATACCTTTCAAAATTTCCCCTTCAACAAGCGCCTCGACCTTTTTCGTGTGCATATGAAGAGCGCTCGTCATGGTGCTTTGGAGATCGACCCAGTTGAGATGGTTGGCACCCAAAATAATTAGAAAGCTACTGAGACAGAAATCAGAGAGAGTAGGAGACAGAACGAGAGATGTCAAATATATATCCAAGGAGGGCAGTGTACTTCTCAATTTTGCCATTCAAATCAGGTACTCTCAATTTTCTAATTTTTCTTTCCACTGGTATTGTGTTATTATTGTGTATTTATAATGTTAGCTAATACAATAAACTTGTTAAGAAAATATTGAAAAAAAGTGTAGACTTTACCGTAAATATTAAGTCACTGCATTTTGATTACTTGTTGCTTGGCCCGATCTTTTTCTATCTTGTTTCTCATTTTTCTTTCCACTGGACTAGTATTTGGTTCAATTATAGTACTGTGTTTCTCTAATGTCAGCTAATACAATAAAATTGTTAAAAAAATGTTAAAAAAAAAGTAGACCTCACCATAAATATTAAGTCGTTGTTTGTTGATTACTTGTTGCTTGGGCCAATCTTTTTCTCTATATTGTTGTTAACTCTGATGTATTGTATCATTTTTCTATTCAGGTTCAATGGTTCTTAGCTCGTCTTAGGTAAGAATGAACTAGGACTTTAATCCCAATCCATTACTTCTGTCTCTTACCTAAAATTCTATCTCGAAATCAAAATCTCAATAGGAAAGAAAAAGATCCGCTCCTTTGGTCTAAAGTGAAGACAACCGGCCCCTATTACGTAAGACAAGTCAAGTAGAAGGAAATCCAGCTCGAAAGCATGCACAGTAAGAATCAACTGGAAAGAGAAGATAGTTAATAAGAGTTTCACTTTCCATGGTGAACGAGAATTTTTCTGACTTAGATGATGAATCATATAGAGGGTAACTTGTTGTTTATGCTTCTGACCTAAGATAGAGCGAGTGACTACAAGTAGTATTGTATTTATTCTATGATGTAGGTAGGAGGCAGGAAGAAGAAGATGACAAATTTCTTGGAGCATGTTGTATGACATCGACCAGTGTCATTGGTGGAGCAGTACATGTCATTGGTGGAGCAATCACTCTCTATGAATTTGATAAAGCACAAAAATATGCAAAAACAAAACATAAGCAATTAATGTTTAGAACTAATGCTAGACCTGATGTCTAGCATTAATCCATACAGATCAAAACATTTTAAAAAATATCTCAACTATGTGAAAGTTATCCTAAGTATTACCTCGATATGAGACCAAATAAGGCCTCAAAACTAAAACTTTGGACAAAAAGAAATGCAACTCTGAAAATTTATGAACTTAGCCAAAACTTTAGGTTAAAACATTGGTTTGCGTGTATGATTAATAGAAACAACACAAATCGTGTAGGGACTAAAAATATAGTTGCTCATCGAAATAAATTGAATAAGTAATGCAATGTTGAACATGTGAGATGGATCCACCTCTCGTGCTCACCATGGTTGACTAAGGAAAAGAGGAATACATCTATGTTTTCATTTATATTTTTACATAATGTGGACACACATTTTTTTCTTTGTTAGGGAAAATAATTTGGGGTGGACTTTTCGGAATAACTGTAAAATGTGTGGAGGACTTTTTGGAATAAATGTCAAAGTGTTGTTAGGGAAAATAATTTGTGTTGAATTTTTTGGAATTAATTTCATTAAATTGACATCCACATATTTATATAATAAATGAGTAAATTTATATTAATATATTATATATTAAGATGTTATATTTTTATGTTTTTTGTTATTTTATATATCTTCTTGAAAAATGGACAAGAACCCTCAGATGGAAACCTTCCTCAGTTGACATTTTCTTTATGTATGCTTCTTCAATTCAATTGAACCATGTTTTCAACTGTCATGCGTTTTAAATAAGTTTGAACTTATAGAAAATATAATAACCACCATTTCACCAACTCCGGACAACCACAATATATCTAAAATAAAATTGCAAGTTCTTTGACAGGTTCCACATGTAATATAATATGATTGATTCCCATTTACAGGAAGCATTTACATCAGAAAGAGAAAATTTTCCCATCTTTGTAACATTAGGTACTTTGTCCTAATTTGTTAATGAATGTTTTTTTTTTCATAGAAAAATTCGCTTTATATTATATCATAATATAAATTGTTCTTTTGAATATGAGCATCCACAAAAAAACCAGATAACATCCAAGAGGGGCCCCAAAATCCCAAAGTATTACTCTCCCCTTACAACAAGTCCACAAAGCTCAAGCATAGCTAGAAATTCCAGACATAGCTGATGAAAGTCTCCACAAAGATACCCCAAAAAAGAACCTATAAAAAAAAACATAGCACAAAGAGCCTCCATAAATGCTCCAGAGAAAATCGTCGGGCAACGGGAGTAAAGGCAAAGGTCTATACAACAAATGGTAAAGGCCAAGAGAACCTTTTTCCCGAAATAGGCCGCGGATTCTGAAACTCCACCTCCCACAGAGCATCTCCACACTGCAAACCCTCGGGGAAGTGCCCCTCCTCTATCACCGTCGGACCCAGCAACCAACGCGTCGCTCCGCAAGTTGCACGCCCAGGAAACTCCCGCCCTCGCCCACACTTTCCCAGCCCTGCACCCTCGCCCTTGCCCGTAGCCACGCTCTCCCTGGAAGTAGCCCATGTGCCCATGTCTTTGCAGTGCTCACACATCTCCAAGGTATACAGGGATGCAGCTAGCAAACCCTAGCCGCAGAGCCCCCGCCCAATATTCGTCCGTCTTCAAAACCATATCGCCGCCTCTCCCTTCTCGCTCTATGTTTCGCCTCCCTTCTAACCTAAATAATCATTGCTCCACATAGCACACTCATAAAGTGAATGTGGCAAAGTCACATGGCATGGCACACTCATAAAGTCACTGACAAAGTCACAAAGTGAATGGTTGGCGCACACTCACAAAGGCGGTGGTTGTTGGCACACAATAACACCGACCCAAAGACAGTGGTTATTGATGCACAATCACACCGACCCAAAGATTTGTTAATGAATGCTTACCAATTTAATAATGAGATCTTGTAATTTTACAAATTTTGTAAATACATTTTAAAGTTTCATTTTTATTTAAACTTGAGAGCTTTATGGAACATTTGCATACATTAAGACTGAGATCAAAACTTTTTTGACAAAAGTTAGCTATAAAAAATTTCCTTTATCAAATTTTATACATAAACTTTTAAATCCATTTCATTTCAAATTTTGGTTATGAAATTTTACAAATTTTATACATAAATTTTTAAACCCATTTCATTTTAATTGGGAAATTTGATATGTTATTTAAGAAATAGAAAGATATTTTTTAATGATTAGAAGGATGATTTTATGAGCTAAATTTTTTCATGTGTTATTTCTTTGTTTTTTTCCAAAAAAGAATGGCTATTCTAAAAATGATTCCCACAAATTCTATAGGATAAAATTATTTTTTATACGAACTGTATAAAATCCTTAAAAAATTGAATATTTTTACATAAATAGGGAAAAACATTTTATAGTTGAGACAGGAAAGATTGGAAAGATTAACCAAGATTTCTACATTTTAAAATAAATTTTCATTCTTAAAATCATCCCTAAATAAATCAAATCAAAATTGATTGCAATTAAATATTTACAACCAAAATTAAATAAAAAATAAAAAGAATTTCATATTATTTCAAGCATCAAAACTTGTAGCTTTAACAATCCATTAAAAATTCTACAGAAAACCCCAAATAAGGTTGAGTCTTTTCTGTTAGCAACATGATAGCATGTAACAACAGGACAAATGGTATTTGATTATTTTGATACGACGACAGCGAAACATCAATCAGTTTTGCAGCGGGGAGAGTAAGGAGTCTTTACACCGTGGAGTCTCTCATTTCTCTTTTCCAAAAACCGCTGAATAGAAAATTTTGGAGTCGTTGGAAGTGCCACTGCAACAACAATTGCAAACTGGTGTCAAATATATGGCAAATTAGAATGGCTTTCACTCTTTAGTTACAGCTCCTCTTACCGCTTTTCATCGTCCGAGCAAATTGCGTGCTGCTGACGATGGGTACAGGTGATGACAAGGGACTGATCGGAGTTGAAGGCGTAGAAGGCGTCGATGAGGGAGTCCCACTTATTCTGCTCGCTACCATCATTATGGCCTTCGCCTGCACCGCCCCCACAACACAACAATATCTCAATCTCAATCTTTCTTTGCAAAAATACAAAAAAAATGCCTGCAAGTTTGATATTTCAAGGACTGGAATGCAACATAACTAAATCTACAAGAAAAACAAGCTCGTGCAAGCACGCTCTACTACCTTATCTGCCGATACATGGTAAACGTTCACTTTCCCCGCGTAGAAAATTGTGAGAAGCGCAGAAGGGGACTGTAGATTTGTTTCGCACGGCTCTGCATAATAAAACCGCGCTCAGTATAAATTCTCCACTCGATGTAATTTGAAGAAAATTTTCCACTCGATGTAATTTGAAAACAGAAGAGGGGAACAAGATTTAACTTGATTCTGATAAATCAAACGTTAAAACAATCGGTTTTTCTTTATACTGGAGAGTTTGAGTGGGTTTAATGGTTAAAAACATATGTTTTTCATAAGAGGTTACAAGTTCAAATCCAAGGGTAGGGTAGGGTATGTATAACTCCCTAAACTTTACTTGTCAAATTGCTGGGCAGAGGAGGTCTTATATACCAATTTGGTGTTTAGGCTTGGCCGTACCTGTGTCCATCAAAATTACAGGTGACTGTGGTTTCCAAAATTGTACCCATCAAAATTACAAAATTACAAGTGACTTTGGTTTCTAAAATCTAACTTGAGGGGAATTATACCTGTTAAATTTGGGAGTTGTCTAACTGTTCGAAGTTTTGGCTTTTTTTTTTATCTAAATTTGGCGATATGAATCCGCAAGAAATCACAATTTTATATTATTTAAATTGCATTTCTGAATGCAGAAATAGATTTAAAGTATTGAAAAATCAAACATTCAAATTATATAGATTTCGGATAAATATGGTCAAGAAAAAAAACCAAAAATTAAAACGTTTAGATTACGACCTAAATTTGAGAAAGAATTTCGACATGAAAAAAATTAAATTTCTTCATAATCTCTTTGAATGGGATCGGACAGTACCTGTGCTGCTATTTTCCCCTGCCGATGCTGCGAGGTTTTCCGACGAATCTTCCGGGAGCTGCTTTGCCTTATCGTTCTCCGATAAACTATTCATAGCTACAGACGGAAAGAATGACCCTTTGAAATTATTCAAAACCTGGCAGGTGAGAATACAAGTAAGTGTGTAACAGGTATGAAGCGGAGACTGCGAATCCGTCACCATTATAAATGTTATTTTTAGTCTCTGCTCCTGCTACCTATACGCGATGTGATTGGTTCGTATTAAATCACGTGAAAGTAAAGTGGAAAGCAAAAGCAAGGCAGAGTCGAATAGATTGAGATTGAGGTGTGTTAAGATCTGATTGCTTTATTAATTTAACACATGTTTTTCATTTATGGAGTCATGCATGATGCCGTGATCCCTTAACTTATGGAGATACGCTAGGAAAGCGCCAGAATGTACAAAACTAGCAATATATCGGAAGGTGTGAAAAATACCAGAAAAATAGTATCCGTTACCAACGAAGATTACGCGCCAAGCACTACCCTTGTTACCTAACTTCTCTCGGCGTAGGGTGATGACAGCATTTCACACACTTATCTACAACCAGTTTTACAAAGAGGTGGTCGAAATGCTAATTAAAATGGCGGCCAATATCCAAATTGGTATGCAGCGTTGAATATGAATTGGATGTTATTTACAGTTATCTACAATCAAAGAGGTTGTTGAAATGCTAATTAAAATGGCTACAATCAAAGAGGTTGTTGAAATGCTAATTAAAATGGCTGCCAATATGCAACTTGACATGTAGCATTGAATATGAATTGAATGTTATTGGGAAGCATATCCAACATGTTAAGCAATATTAAATCTGAATTGAATGATGTTGTGGGTGGATTATAGGTGGAATGGAATATTGCATAGCAAGCTAAATATTCTTGTCTTAATTAAAATGCTCATATTTGTTAAAATCAATCTGAACATAAAAATTTTAAATTAATTTAAAGATCTTAAAAAAATTCCAAACACATTTAAAAAAGATAAATTAGATTTAAATATATTAAAATGAAGTAGTAAGTTTTTAAAAATAAAAAATCATTTAAATATAAATATTTTAGTTAAATTTTAATCTATTTTGACACAATGTCAAATAAAAATATATAATACATCTTAAGTAAGAAAATGCCCAATAAAAATACAATGCCTAATAAAAATGTATAATACATCTTAAGTAAGAAAATGCTCAATAAAAATACAATACATAGTGCATTTTAAGAAGAGAACATTATTTAACAAAGAATTATATTCATAATGTTGTGCATTAAATCTTCTCCATAAAAATTAATTGATTCTACCTCGAGTAACAATGTGCTTAGGGTTATGGTTCAAAGTCTAAGACATCAATAGTAAATATATTTTTTAATTATTACCAAGTATATTCATAGATTAGTTTATCCTAGTAAATATAAATTATATTACTTGGTTCTATCTTGAGTAACAATATGCTTAGTTCTATCTTGAGTGAGAATGTGTTTAGTGTTATGTTTCAAAGTCTAAAACATTGATACTGAATATATTTTTTAATTACTCTCAAGTATATCCATAGATTAGTTTATCATAATAAATATAAATTATTTAATTTGAGTGAGTTTAATGGTTGAGAACATGTGTTTCCTCCTTGAATGTTATAGGTTTAAATCCAAAAGAAGGTGGGATATAAACACCTCCATGTCAAATAGTTGACCTTAAAAATAGATTATTATTATTTTTATAAAAACATTATATACACCAAATTCTAAACTCTATGGACATATTTCATGATCTTCACTAGAACAAATGGGTTTTCACATAACCTATAAACACATATGCATCAACAACAAAAAGTCCCATACATATTCATTAGAACAAATGGGTTCTCACATAACCTACAAATACATATGCATTTACAACAAAAAGTCCCATGAATATTCACTAGAACAAACATATTCACTAGAGTAAATGAGTTCTCACATAACCTACAAATACATATACATCAACAACAAAAAGTCCCACCCATATTCACTAGAACAAATGGATTCTCACATAACCTACAAATACACATGCACCAACAACATGAACTTGCAATATATTCTTATCTATGTTATGCATATATATGTATCCATAGGTATTATTGGTTTTGAGTTGAGTCACCTTTAACACATTTATGTAAGAATAAATTAGTGATAAATAGATATTTTTTAATCACAAATTTTATAAAAAAAAATTGGATAAAAATGTTTAGCATGGATATAATTTTATTATAATTTATAATTTAAGAAGATATTTATATGGTAAAACAATGTTCCTAATAGAGTTTTGTTTAATTTTTACTCATTTCAAATTAAAAAAAAAAATGATTTTTAAGAAGATATTTATATGATAGAACAATATTCCTAAAAGTTTTGTTTAATTTTTAATCATTTCAAATTATAAAAAAAATTGATAAAAATGTTTAACATGGATATAATTTTACTACAATTTATAATTCATATATATTATATGATATAACAATGTTCCTAAAAGTTTTGTTTAATTTTTAAATATTCGAAGTTATAAAAAAATTTAATTAAAGTTATGAATAAATAAAATACTTTGTATATCCCCATACCCATTACTTAAAAAAAAATTTACTACAAAATTAAACAACTCACTCTTGTCTTATCTATTATAAAAACTTTACATAAATCTTCGTAAATTGAATTTTTACATTGTTTAATAACCTAATTTCACATTAAACAACTCACTCTTGTCTTATCTATTATAACAACTTTACATAAATCTTCGTAAATTGAATTTTTACATTGTTTAATAACCTAATTTCACATTTTTTTGGATGAATTCCTCTACTACAATTAAAAACTTTACATAAATCTTCGTAAATTAAATTTTTACAATGTTTAATAACCTAATTTCACATTTTTTTTTAAATGAATTCCTCTACTACAATTAACAACTTTACATAAATCTTTGTAAATTGAATTTTTACATTGTTTAATAACCCAATTTCACATTTTTTGGGGATGAATTCCTCTATTACAATGTAGATAATATTTATAAAATAATATAAATATTACCAAATCATATTTTGATTTTACAAAGTTTATTTTTATAATTTTTAAATATCTTTATTGTTTTCACTCCTTTTATATAAGTTAATTAAGTTGTTTTTAAATAATTTTATATAAGTTAATTAAGTTTTTTTTAAATAATTTTAAAGAGTGCATAGTTATGTTGTTAACTTATGTACTACATAAAGAATTAGAAAATAAAAGGAAAATCAATATTGCTAAAATAAGAATAGATTCTCATGAGTTATATAGTGAAAGTGGGTGTTGGACAATTTCAAAAACACCAAAACATAGTGGGATGAAAGAATCTGCCATCTTTGTGACACTAAAAGGGTTGAAAATGAAAAACAATGCCTCTTAGATTTCCCTCCTCATTCCCAAATTAAATCCCAATTTAAAAATATTTGCCACAATAGAGACCTTCCTAACCTCCTAAGTCATCAAAACTATGGTGATTTTCAATGCTTTTTAACACATAAATACAATTTTAAAGAAATCCAAGTAATCTCTTAGTCTCAATAAATATAGAGCATAATCATCATCATCATATTTTATTTGTAAATAAAATTTCATTACATAATTATAATAGAAAATATGAATTTCATTTCTATATAAATATTATAAAAAATATTTAGATAATAATAACATTAAATTTTAATAGTATCCATATATAAATATTATAAAAAATGTTTACATAATAGTAACATAGTACTTTAATAGTGTTATATGATGTTTGTTATTTTTACATTTAATAATGTTATTTTGACTTTTCTGATTATATGGTTAAAATATTTGCACGATATTAAAGTATTTTTTAATATTTAATGAATTGTTTATAAAACAATTAATGTATTATTTTGTTTATTTTTTAAAGAATTGATTTCTAGATTCCTCATCTTATAGCAACGTCGTCTTATGTGGAGAATGCTTTATTTCGTGGAGTTCTAAGTTCTTTATCACTGTGTAAGTAAAACGGTTATGGGAATTGCTAATTGCCACAAATTTCAGAATCATGAGTTTACTTATCTCCTAAAAGAAAATGTGGTAGTAGTAAATTCTGGTAGTCTTAATAGTATGATTAAGGGACTTTGGTGTGATTGATGTATAATGATATGCAATTTAATATATTTGCAAATAAGACTATTGTAGATGGATATTACATGTTATGCCATTTCTGTTGATATGTAGAATGTCACATAACTCCTCACGGTTAGAGAGTTATGGCTTGTGAAATTGGAGAACCCTCATGAGTTATCTAGAAGGTCAAAGAAGTGAAATTAATTCTAGAAGCTCCTAGAAGAAGTTGACTAGTCAAGTGGGTGAAACTAGGAGTTAGTCATGGGTTAAGTTGTTGCAATAAGAAAATAATTAAAAATAATTTAGTTGCAACTAGAAGTGGAGAATTTACTATTTGTAGCAAAGTGAATTAGAAGTGGACAAGTGGATTATAAGTATGTTAGCCCTAAAAGAATGAAAGTGGGTTAAGTTGGTTAAAAAGTAACCCCTTGAAGAAGCTACATGGAAGTATAAATAAGAGAGTCTTAGCGCTAAATCTTGTCATGTTCTTGCGGGTTGTGGTTTTTGGCCCAAGTCTGTGATTTTGCTTGTCTTTTCCCCTTTTGCAAACCCGATCATAATTTTATTTTCCCTTCCAGCGTGTATTTTTCTTTTATTGCATTCATCCTTTTCGATCGACCAGTTTTCCCTGTCAATATTGCCTAAAAAATATCGGCCCTGAGTTTCTCTATCTCTTCCAAAGGGCGATCACTTCTCCCTTTACCTCCATCATTGAGCCTTTGTTTTCCCAAACCCCAGTCATGTTGTCCACATCTTCATTGTCACAGTACGCAACACTGAGAGCAGTCAAATAGCGACACAAATCAAGCGAGCGGGCAAAGATCAGTTTTCAACGATGAGGATCCATCTGATGGAGCATATCGACGGTCATTGGGTAGTCGGGGCCGTGAAGTTTCCCGAAGTTTAGTGCCAGGGCAGAGGCCCAAGATCAAAGGTCAAGCAAATAATTAATCTGGGTCGTAGATATTGAGGAGACGGGTGGTAATCATCCGAAGTTTCGCAGAAATGACTATCGGGAGTTTTGAAATGAGGGAAGGGCTTATCCACAATGGTCGAGGTCACAGATAGATCTGGTCCGTTCATCAGGGAGGACACGTGGCACATGATCCAGGCCAAAGAAAGGTCTTACCAGGAGTGTCGATGGTAGGAGGTCCCATAATGAAGATTTGATCTAGGCTATCCAAAGCAGAGGGGCACGGGGCAGTAGATAATGTGAAATCACAATTTCGCATATCAAAGGTTTCAGCACAGACAAGACGCATGTTCTTGATAGGAGAAATTGCAAAGCGCCCAAGGATTTATCCCAAGTTCATAGCTTGTGGTCAGGTGGAGGGCGGTGCCAAGTGGAAAGCGCTCGTCACTAGAAACCTCAGCCATCAAATGTAAGACAGATCCGACTGTCGATCTGAATAGACCGTTTTGCGATTTCAGGCATCGCGGTGTTAGGAGTCACGGGGAGTGAAAACTCTGAAAACGCGAAGCCCTGAGATTTCGCATCGGATAAGCACACAGTCACAACCCCAGGTTCATATGGAAAGTGGGGCCAAATAAGGTGAGGGACGCATGGCCAAGGTTGTTCAACAGGATGATCGTGGTTGTCGGTTTCTAGACAAATCCATTCGTTGATCTCGAGGAGCCATTTTGCAAGAATAGGCATCGAGACTTCTGAAAACAAGGGGAGTGAGAACTCCCGATATGAGAAGTACCGAAGTTCCATTTGGTTAAGTATGAGGTCACGAACCGTGGTCGCATGGTTCGATGGTAGAGCTATGCTTCCGATTGTAATGTTTTAGCGAGGCCTTTGGTTCTCTGGTTATGAACTGTTATTTGAGACTTTTTCTTTAATGGCAACCAGCTTGTCCTTTCATTTCTTTGCTTCTGAATCTGAAATCTCGGGCATGGATGATCCAGTCAGGTGTTGTGATTGTAGTATAGTGTAGGTTTGACTATATTTGTCGTTGCAATGTTTTCAGTTTCTTGAAGTTTTCAGATCCAAGAGGATCTTGTATCTGAGACTTTTCCTCCACAGGTTGTTGAAAGACTAGATGTCCAGAGCAGACCTTCATACTTTTCTCATGTTTCTTCTACCTACTCACCACTATAAAAACTTACTGGCTTAAGTTATATCAATACCTCACTTATCTATGCATCTCCAACCGAGTTTTCTGAGCTAAAGCAATATTTTCCTAAGTCTGCATCCATTCGACCACCCTTAAATTTATTTACTGTAACATATAAATTGATGGGTACTGGGCTTACCTCTGCAACAATCCAGAAGTGACTTTTAGTGCTAACATTTCTGGCGCCGTTTTCGGGGACGAAATTGAAGATTTTCCCTGGGATTGAACGAAAACGTTTACTAGTTCTGAAGGTGCATCAGAACTTAGTACTTCAAATATTGAAACTGTGCACCTGGCGACTCCATTGAGGTGATTCTACTGTCTCGGTTTTGTTGTTTTAGTGTTACTACTTCTGGCTACACCTGGTAGCCCTCGGGAGAACACAACAATCGGATCTGGCCTTTGATGGTGAACGAAGGCCAGACACACTCATTCTTCATATCATACACCTGGCGAATCCACGGTTGAGGGATCATTTAGCGACTCCACTGGTTCGAAATGGAAAAAATCATGTCTCTGAGGTTTTCTCCTTTTAATTTTTATGTTGTTCTTGGTTTTCCTAATGTTGTCCCTACTATGGATGAATGATGTGATTATTTTCCCATATTTAGAGGGCATGTAGAGGACAACCCTGCTCAACATCTCTGTGAGTTTCATGAACTCATGCATCAATGGGATATACATCACGAGGATGTATTATTAAAAAATTTCATGTTCTCATTGGAAGGGGATGCTCGTGAATGGTATCATTCTTTACCCCCTACTAGCATCTCTTCCTTGAGAGAGTTTCATGCAACCTTCAGTAGGCACTATCAAAGGCATTATTACTCTGAGTTAATCGGTCATAATTGTTGTGAGGAATATGAAGGCCATGATCAAGATGTGGCTATGTCTTATGAAAGCTGCGAGAATGAGGACCATGAAGAGGAGGATTCTCTGGACGAGTTGACAGAGATGGTAGAATATCTCTCTACAGAGATAGAAGAGTTGAAGGCAGATCATGACTGTTGCCTTTTTGAAGAAAATACAGAGGATTTTCTGGTTCTTGAAGCTTTTGTTCTTAGCGGCCCTATTGATGAGGGTAGTATTGAATATTCCATGGTGGTAGAGACATTAGTTTATGCCCCTCATAATCTCATTGTCTCGGTTTTAAAGAAACAATCCATTGTGGAGGAGGATTCTTCTCTTTTTCTTCATGAGATTTCCCATGATGTGTTTCCATTTGGGACTGAAAAGAAGGATTGGGAGATCATTCCACTTTGGCATGTTGTCCCTAGATTTGATGATTATTCAGACGAAGAGCAGCAGAGCCCCACATCACAGTTCACTGACCAGAGAAGCGACCAACCTGTATATGACAGTTATGAATCAAGTTCTAAGCTGGATGTGCAGGATTTCCAAGAACAGCCTATTGGGCCTTATCCTCTGTTCATTAAGAAAGATTATCTTGAGGAAATCATCCCTCCTAGACCTGCCGAAGACACTGAGAAACAAGATGAAGAGAAGAGATTTCTGACGGGTCATGTTTATGATTATTATGAATCTGACCCTTGGGAGAGCCAAGAAGAAGAACTAGAGGAGCAGCAGAAGGAATAATTTATTTCTTGTCCAGAGCCTGTAGGTGAGGAGCCTTCTCCTGAGATCAGTCAGCGTGCATCATCTTCTCATCCACTTGTGCCTACCGGTCATATTCAACCCTATATGAGCAGCGGTGGAACAGAGCAGGTTTTCTGCTACCCATTTTCCAGCCTTTGCCACTCAGTCTATGAGCCTGTCAATGATTATATGGAGTCACATTTCCTTCATATCTTGGAGCCGCCCTATTTTATATCAACTTCAAACCTTGGATATAAGTTGAAGGGTGTAACCATTCTGTTGTCACAGTTGCAACATCCACTAATGGTCACTGACAGAGTAGAAGAACTTCCAGTCAGGAAGTTACCTGAATGGCTATGGTGGAAGTTTGCTTTCACCTAGCATTTTGTGAAAATTGATTAGCCTAGGATTGTACATAAATAAGCTTCGACGGAGCCCATGTGTTTGTTTTAGTTTTAGTAGAGTAGTGTGTACATATTTCCATGTTTTCTTCCGTGAAAGTCTTGACCTAGACTCCATAACCCAACAGCTAAGGAACTAAAACTACTGGTTTTTGGCAGCTTGCAGGGAGCATGCCATCCCCCTTGGATCCTAATGTTAGCGCTAAATCTCATCATGTTCTTGCGGGTTGTGGTTTTTGGCCTAAGTCTGTGATTTTTCTTGTATTTCCCCTTTTGCAGACCCAATCATAGTTTTATTTCCCCTCCCAATGTGTATTTTTATTTTATTGCATTCATCCTTTTCGATCAACCAATTTTCCTTGTCAATATTGCCTGAAAAATATCAGCCCTGAGTTTCTCTATCTCTTCCAAAGGGCGATCACTTCTCCCTTTACCTCCATCACTGAGCCTTTGTTTTCCCAAACCCCAGTCATGTGGTCCAAGTCTTCAATGTCACAGTTTGCAGCACTAAGAGCGGTCAAATAGCGACACAAATCAAGCGAGTGGGAAAAGATTGGTTTTCAACGGCGAGGATCCATCCAATGGAGTAGATCGACGGTCATATGGTAGTCGGGGCGATGAAGTTGACCGAAGTTTAGAGCCAGGGCAGAGGTTCGAGATCAAAGGTCAAGAAAAGAATTAATATGGGTCGTAGATATTGAGGAGACAGGTGGAAATCATCCGAAGTTCCGCAGAAATGACTATCAACAGTTTTGAAGTGAGGCAAGGGATTATCCCCGATGGCCGAAGTCATGAATAGATATGGTCCATCCATTAGGGAGGACACGTGGCACAGGATCTAGGCCAAAGAAAGGTCTTACTAGGAGTGTCGATGGTAGGAGGTCCCACAATGAAGATTTGATCTGGGCCACCCAAAGCAGAGGGGACCGTGGAAGTAGATAATGTGAAATTGCGATTTCGCATATCAGAGGCTTCAACACAGAACAAGACGCATATTCTCAATAGGAGAAACTGTGAAGCACCCAAGAATTTAGCCCAAGGTCATAGCCCGTGGTCAGGTGGAGGGCGGTGTCAAGTGGAAAGTACTCGTCACTAGAAACCTCAGCCGTCGGATGTAAGAAAGATATGACTATCAATCTGAATAGACCGTTTCATGATTTTGGGCATCGTGGTGTTGGGATTCAAGGGGAGTGAAAACTCTCGAAACACAAAGCCCCAAGATTTTGCATCGAATAAGCACATGGTCATAGCCCCAGGTTCATATGGAAAGTGGGGCCAAAGAAGGTGAGGGATGCATGGCAAGGGTTGTTCAACGGGATGATCGTGGCCATCGGTTTCTAGAAAAATCCGACTGTCGATCTGGAGGAGCCATTTCGCAAGATTAGGCATTGGGACTTCTGAAAACAAGGGGAGTGAGAACTCCCGATATGAAAAGTACTGAAGTTCCATTTGGTTAAGAATGAGGTCACGACCCATGGTCACATGGGTTTATGGTAGAGCTACGCTCCCGATTGTAATGTTTTAATGAGGCCTTTGGTTCTCTGGTTATGAACTGTTATTTGAGACTTGTTGTTTAATGGAAACCATCTTCTCTTTTCATTTATTTGCTTCTGACTCTGAAAGCTCAGGCATGGATGATCCATTCGGGTGTTGTGACTGTAGTATAGTGTAGGTTTGACTATATCTGTTGTTGCAACGTTTTCAGTTTCTTGAAGTTTTCAGATCCAAGAGGATCTTGTATCTGAGACTTTTCCTCCACAGGATGTTGGAAGATCGGATGTCCAGAGAAGACCTTCATACTTTTATCATGTTTCTTCTGCCTACTCACCACTATACAAACTTACTGGCTTAAGTTAGATCAAGACCTCACTTATGTATGTGTCTCCAACCCAGGTTTTTAAGATAAAGCAATATTTTCCTGAGTCTGCATCCATTCGACCACCCTTAAATTTATTCATCGTGACATATAAAATGATGGGTATTGGGCTTACCTCTACAACAATCCAAAGGTGACTTCCAATGCTAACAGAGAGAAAGGATTTTCTTTTAGCACATATTGAATATCATTGAATATCTATTTTGTGAAAGGTTATTTGGGTAGGTATTATTGATAGAGAAAAGTGCGGCATAAAAATCGCGGCAGGAAAAGTGCGGCAAAAAAATCGTGGCAGAAAAAGTGCGGTAGAAAAATTACAGCAGCAAAACCACGGCAACAGAACGCTACAAGAAGAAAAAATCTATGGTTTTCATATGTGTGTTGTTGAATATATGAATCTGGTTGAGGGTTTGCCTTGTAAATCCATTGGATTCCCTCTTGGAAGTTTAGGGCTTGTTGTAAAGTTGATCTGAGGCAAATCTACTGAAGTTTAGTATTGATTCATGTTTGAGGGATTTTGGTTGAGGTATGCTACTGAAGTTATTGGTATAGATAGAGATTGTATAACAATGAGGTTTTAGCACATGGTTTGAGGTACAAACTTGTGGTATAATGTTTGAGGTATATGTGATCAAATTAGATTGGTTGATGAGAATACAATGACAGGTTTCTCGATGATAGATTAGACATAACAGGTTGTGACAACGACATATTCGGTTTCTACATTTGGAACTTATATCTCAGGGTGGTTGGACGGAGCAAGGATAGGTGGTTATAGACATATTCCGGTTGTAGCCAGAGAACATAGGGGGGTTGTAGCCTCCTTCTAGTTGTAGCCAGAAAATTAGGGAGTTGGAGATTCCCTCAGGTTGTAGCCTGAAAATAGGGGGTCAGATCCTCCTTCCAGTTGCAGCTAGAAAACAAAGGAAGTTGGTACTTCCAATGAATGTAATTCTTAAAGACACATAAGAAAAAACATTATTTTATTTTCTCCCGCATTGGGTTTCCACATAAAATATTGGTGTACTATGTATGTGTGTGATTACTCATTGTTCATGATTTATTTATTCTGCACATGATTGAATAATATTGGTAAATTGATCATAAAGACAAATAAGATTTATACACTATGGTTAAAAAGGATTATAATTGCTTTCTTATTGATTCACCCCCCTCTCATTAAACCAACAATTGGTATTAGAGAAGGTTCCTTCAAAAATTAGTTTAACCACTGAAAGGTAGATCACAGAGAGAAACAATATGTATAAAAATGGAATACCATAGTTTGATGGAAAAAACTATGCATTCTGGAGTAGAAGGATGGAAACATATGTGCAAGCACATGGATTTGAGGTTTGGAAATCATTCGTAGATGGATATAAAGAACCAACAATTCCACCAGAAAATGAAAACAGAAAGAAACTCAATCTAAATAATTCAAAGGCCACAAATGCACTTCTGAATGGTATTTGTGATTCGGTATATGCCAAAGTTATGCATTGCAAATCAACTAAATAAAATTGGGAAAAACTTCAGAATATCTATGAAGGAGATTTAAAAACTCAAGGCAACAAAGCTTCAAACTTACATAGGTCAATTTGAACAACTAAAGATGAAGGAGGATGAGAATATTGCAACTTGCTTCTTACGAGTTGATGAAACAATGAATGCAATCATAGGATTGGGAGAAATATTTGACGAAACTATAATTTTTCAAAAGGTACTAAGATTTCTTCTAATGAGATTTGATCCTAAGAACTTAGCACTAGAAGAAAGAGCATATCTAGGTGCAATAAGCATGGATGAACTACATTGAATTTTCACAGATTATGAGATGAGAACAGAACAAGAGAATCTAGGTACAAAAGAAGCAACATTCAAAGCATCCAAGAAGTCAAAGCAGAAGGGAAAGAAAAAGGAAAAAGAAGATAGCAACAACAATGACATCTTATAGGATGATGAAGAAGTAGGCAACTTCTTCAGAACACTGAAAAAGGGAACCAACGACAGATATAAAGATAAGATTCCATTGATTTGTTTTAATTTTGATGGTATTTGTCATTTTGATAACAAACGTCCTCATAAGAAAAAGAAAAGAAATGATGACGATGATTCAAATAACAAACAAACATATAAAGACAAAAGAACCAAAAAGAAAGTCTTTAATAAAAGTTTATGCACCAAAGAAGACAACTCCGTATCAGATGAAGATGAAGTCAGTGAAAGTGAGACAGAAAGAGTTATATTCATGGAAATAAAAGATTTCGATAAAGAAGACACCGAAGAATAATATGAAGAGACAAAAGTTGACTACCAAGAAGAAATGTTGAGTTCTATAGGAGTTATAAAAAGAGAAAAGAAGAAAAACAAGAAGCTCTAAGCAGAACTAGACAAGAAAGAAGACACTGAAGAACTAGAGTAGATGATCATGGAATTGAAGGTTCAAATAGAAGAAGATAAAATAATTGAAGAAGCACCCAAAGAACAGTTAGAAGAAAGAGACAGGATCATTGAAAATTTGGAAGCAGAGATTGTCACATTGAGAAATGATCTGCAAAAGAAAAATATGCAGAACAACTCAAAAGTTTTGGATGACATTATCAACAATCAAAGGCCTAATCATGACAAGCCCAAACTTGGATACAATTAGAAAAAAAAGGGATCAAGCTCCAAAACGACAGATCAAGAAACACATCCAAAAAGAAATGCAAAAACAGTCAGAGGGGATAGGAAGTTCTACAAGGAAGATCAAAGGGACACTCCTCCACCGAGAATATTCAGATTTCAAAATCAACGATAGTAAAAAACAAACAGGCCTCAGAAAGAATAAAGATTCAGAAGATTAACTCATTTCAAAATAAATTCAACTCCGAGGTATCAAACTATCTATTTTGGTTTATGTTATGCATGCAAAAATTTTGGACATAAAGTTGTAAATTGCAAAGTTGATAGGAACAGAAACAAATTTAAAATTCATACACAAAATAGTTATCCAAGAAGCCCTAGTGAAACATAAAGAATAATATGCAACATGTTTGAATCATTGAGCACTAAAGTGGAATGCTACAAGTTCAACAACTATGGACATATGGCCAAATATTGTAGAATGACAGTCCCTCCTAGAGAATCACAACAGAATAACAATAATCACAGACAAGAACCTTGGATGAGAACATGGATAAGAAAGCAAAATCAATATAAAAATGAAGAATGGACACTCGCTCTACAAGCTAAGCATAAGAAATGTGGTTGGTATGTTGACAATGGTTTCTCAAAGCACATGACAGGTGATGAAGACAAGTTTCTAACATTGAGAAATGAAAGAGATGGATCAGTCTCCTTTGGAAATGACAACTCAACTAGAATCATTGGAAAGGGAATAGTTAGAATTGGAAACAAGGATACCAAGGCAGAAAATGTTCTACTACTGGAAGATATGAAACATAATCTTCTAAGTGTAAGACAAATGTGTGACAAAGGTCACAAGATTATGTTTGATTCACAAAAATGTGAGATAAGAAAAGCAGGTTCAGGAAAATTGGTTGCAACAACTGTAAGAACTTCAAGCAACATATATGTATTGAGTGAAATTGGAAATTAAAAGTGTTGTCTAGGGAAGGAAGATGAATTTTGGCTATGGCACAAAAGAATGGGTCACATAAACTTCGATAACCTCGTCAAAGTCAACAAAAAGGAAGCAGTTAAAGAAATGCGACAGACCACGAAGCCAACCAACAATTTATGCAATCATTGTCAACGAGGAAAACAAACAAAGACCACGTTCAAATCAAAGGAATACTCAACGACAAGACCACTAGAAATTGTGCATACTGATCTAGTTGGACCAAATAGAACAAATGGTTTAAAAGGTGAGCAATACTTTATGTTATTGGTTGATGATTATACAAGAATGACTGCAGTTTGTTTTCTCAGGAATAACTCAGAAGCATTTGAAAACTTCAAGGTATACAAGGAAATGGTTGAAAATGAAATGGATTCAAAAATCAAATGCATAAGATCTGATAATGGAGGAGAGTTTACTTCAAAGGAATTTATGGATTTCTACAACAAGCATGGTATAAAAAGGAAATTCTTCGTAGCTAGAACACCTCAACAGAATGGGGTCGTCGAAAGAAAGAAAAGGATAGTACATGAAATGGCTTGAACAATGTTAATGGATTCCAAGTTGACATATGGTTTTTGGACACATGCAATTCATACAACAATTCACATTCAAAACAGAGTAATGGTCAGGATCAACGGTGAAAAAACTCCTTACGAGCTATGGAAATGAATACCAACAAATGTATGGGCTACCAAAATTTGTTACTGGACTTTCTTCAAGGGTTGAAGCAATGATAGGTGGTTGTAGCCACCTTCTGGTTGTAATCGAAGAACATAGGGGGTTGTAGCCTCCTTCTGGTTGTAGCCAGAGAATTGGGGAGTTAGAGCTTCCCTCGGGTTGTAGCCTGAAAATAGGGGGCCAGAGCTTCCTTCGAGTTGTAGCTGGAAAACAAAGGAATTTGGTGCTTCCAATGAATGTAATTCTTAAAGACACATAAGAAAAAATATTAAGTGGTTTTCTCCCACATTAGGTTTCCACGTAAAATATTGGTGTACTTTGTATGTGTGTGATTACTCATTGTTCATGGTTTATTTATTCTACACATGATTGAATGATATTGGTAATTGATCATAAAGAAAAATAACATTTATACATTGTGGTTAAAAATGATTGTAATTTCTCTATCACTAATTCACCCCCCTCTCAGTAATCCAACAATAATAATGTGAAAGAAGGGGTTTGTTGTTAAGAAATGTATTAAAAGTAAGTAAGTGGGATGGTTGTATAAGAATGCACACCATTTATATTGTCAATGAAAATTGATTTTTTTTTATGTTTTACTCAAGTTTGTTATGTAGAAAATCGAAAGTGCAACATACAATCAATGCTTATCGAAGAACAAATTGTAATTTTTTCTAATTTCTAACTGAGTATTCTATTTTTATTCATTATTTGTCAAACTTTGAAGAGAGGGAAAATGTTGCAACTTAGGAAATTCACGTTCAAATAATTAGATTTGATTGGTTGGAACATCTAAGTAAGTGGGTGTTGAGTAATTAACTCCTACTTATCTTGTGTTTAATATTTGATATTCCTCATCAAAGACTGTATTAGTTATTGTAATCTCTATATGAGATGTTTGGTTATGAGTTCATTATATCTACATCCTATTTGTGTGTGAAGTTGAGAGATTACTTCAACTAAATGGATTGTATGGCTAAGATAGCCTATCTATCTTAAGCCAAAGCTTAATGTATTTATATTGATTGAATAATATAATACAAATAGTTTTTGTGTGTGCAATTTCTAAGTGTGGGATAGTTTTATAAATGGAGTTAATAAAAAAGAAAGTCAACTTAGGTGACTCTATTTTTTTTTAGATAAGGCAAAGTTCCATCTTGATATATTCAAAAAAAAAAATTGATAATTTTTTATAAATTCTTAGGAATACATTTTCATGATTAACATTCCCAATTGAGTGGAGCTATAACTTTTTGGTGAAATTCCTATAAAATTTGGAAAATAATTTTAAAAAATAATA
>SNQJ01S0032160.1:31341-56804 GCA_010110895.2 Picea sitchensis
ATGATGATCTGCCCATCTGCAGAAAGAAAATGCAACTGAGGAGACTGCATAGACATAACCAACCATTGTAGCAGCTGGACAAGATGATAAAATACATCATGAGGCTGATGTTTAGATCAGCAGAGACTGTAAGCAAGAGAAGTTGGGCAGAAGGGAGATAGTAGCAGCAGCAAGGTAGCAGCAGCGGTAGAGAGATGGAGCAGAGGAACAACTCCAAAGAGTTGTTTGGGATCTAGGAGGATTTCAACAGCCAGGGTGGAGAGAAAATGAGCAGGAGCTCATGAATTTTCACAGCAGAGGAGTATGATGTAGGAGCATCTCTCCATGCCATCCATGCGCCAGCCAACCAACCCACATCAGTGCACGCATTCAATGAGGAGAAGAGGCACCAACAGTCTCACATTTTAAAATTTGAATGTAAATGTAATTAAATGCATGTAAGGCCATTGAGCCATGAAGCCGTGCCTTTACGCAGACATAGTTGTAGGTATCTTTAATCTTTGTAAGGCTGCAATATAGCTTCGATTCGGACTAGACAACCATTTATTGGTAATTCAATGTAGATTGAATAGATCGGTGAGGATGGGGGAAAGAGCTCGAAGAGCCCCCTCAAGAAAAGGATCTTGGATCTCATTTTTTAGGAGGTTGGTAGACAGAGAAGGAGCCGAGACACTGTCAAAAGTCTGAGCTCAGGAACACCTTGTAAAGGAGGCATTTGATTAATACAAACCAGAGTATTGTTCCTGCATATTGTCTGTGTTGTGTGAATGTCTTTATGTGTGTTCATCATATGTTGTGAATGTATGCTATAGATGTGCGTTTGCAGGGATAGATAGATTCTTCTATCTGTGAGGTTTGATTTCAGGGTTGGAGATCTTTGAGGCTTCATGCCAAGGGGGCGTGACAGAACACTGCGGGTTTTGATAGCCAATGTTTAGATAGCACTTCCAATTCTGAGGAATTTGGACAAGGACGTGCTAAGAAGGGAACACCATCTAGAGTCATTAACTCAGGAAAAGACCAGAAGGTTGTTGAACACCTTGAAGGTAGGACCGTGTAGAGGAAGACACAGTAAGAAGACAGAATCTCTGAGGAGTTCTGTAGAACTCTGCCAGGAGGGCATTGAGCACAGGCACAAAGTGATGAGGAGGAACTCTACTGTGAGTCCAAAGAGAAACAGAACCACTGAGGATTCTAGACACTCTGCCAGGAGGGCATTGAGTAGGTGCCAGAGCACAGGAGGAAAAAACTCTTTGAGTTCTGGAACTAAAGAAGAGTCCAAGGAAGGATCTTCATTGGGTTGCTGAACAACCTGTAGTCTCAGAAAGAAGTTTCTTGGGCAAAGGATTGCCAGGAGTGCATCAGATTCTCCATCTGAGGGAGAAGGAAAAAGAGTTAATCCCTTAGATATCGAAGCTACAGGAAAATCTCAGAAGAGATAGCACCGAGTTAGTGTGCAAAGATTATGCAAGGTGTGCAGGAGTCGTGGAAACCTTTTAAGGTTTCAGAGAAGGCCAAGCTCAGGAGGGAGAGTGATTTTACGCACAGAGGCCACAAGAGGTTGCAAAGGCCGAAAGGGAGAACTCTTTGGAGAGTTTAGAGTCCCGAAAGCTCAAGAAGGACAATGTCTTCGAGTGCACAGGCGAGACCAAGGGTCGCAGAGCTCGCAAAAAAGAAGCAAAGGTCGAGGCCTTTAGAATTTGGGAATTCTTCCAAGTTCGGGAATAAAGCGCATGCTCAAAAGGAGAGCATAGCTGCCCTCGGATCAGGCCGAAGGGAAGATCTGGACCGCTGAAGTTTCCACGTCCACGGAGCAGCGGGAGAGCGTACAATGTACGAGAGATCGTGAGTCGTTAGATCTCACACAGATCACCGACAGTCGTCGGATATGGAAGAAGGTGCATGTGAGTTAAGCCCACATATGAGCAGAGCAGAGAAATCTGGGAAAGTCCCGACAGGGCAAGAATATCGGGATTTTGGATTTCAGGAGTTCGGGATTTTCGGAGGTCCTGATGACAAGAGATCGGGGCACTTCACAATGAAATTTCTGAAATAGCGAGAGAGGTCTGAGCCGTCCATCGGGAAGGAGGACACGTGTCACGAGATCTTCATTTCGGGGATTCGGACCTCGAAAAACATAGAAGGGAGTCTTTCGACTTTGCGAGTGGCGAAGTCCCGAAACGATCTGGACCGTCCATTCGTGGGAGGACACATGGCGAAGATCGAGGAGTCCATCGACATTTCGGATACCGGGGATTTGAAGGACCAAAGGAGAAGTTTCGTAGGGATTCGCGAAGTTCCGAAACGCGAATTCCCGAAAGCAGGAGAAGGAGTATTGCCGGGAGCATTTTGGCATACCAGATACTGGGGTTTCAGAAATCCTAAGGACGAGAGATCTGGTTTCTTAGGGAGGAAAATACCAAAAAGATTAGGGTCGTTGATCTGGGAGTGGATCAAAGTCGTTGATCTCGGCCAGGGGTGAAAAGGGTCGTATCGTCACTTCGGCATTTCAGATACCGGAAGTGTGAGAGAACAGGTGCATATCGGAGGAAGCCAACATTTCGGCATATCAGATTTCAAAACTTCGGGAGTTCCGAGGACAAGGCGATCGAGCATTTCGGCGCGGGAAACCCCGAAAGCGCGAAACGTGAAGAGCCAGGGAAAGAAAAAATCCATGGAGGAAAGTTGGGGAGAGATAATTTCGGGATACCGGGATTTGGTATTTCGGGGATCCTGTGGACAAGAGATCTGAGCACTTCGGCTTTGGAGAACCCGAAAAAGAGAAAGAAGGAGGAAGTCGGGGCACAAGCATTTCGCCATTTCGCATATTGTTTTTTCGAGGGTATAGAAGACAGGAGGCTGGGCACTTTACGTCAAGAAACCCCGAAAGGGACTGCGGTGATGTGAGGGGTGTTCATATGGATTGAGGGTGTAGCCCAGGGAGCTAACCACAACTAAAGCCTATTTCGGCCAATCGACATTTTGGTAACCGGGAGATCGAGGAATCAAGGGCTCTCGACATCAGAACACAAAGAGTCCTGAAACCCGAATCTGCATTCCTAAGGAGGAAAAGGAAGCGGTCATATTCAAAGATCGTGGGGAAGCAGAAGGACCCATGGATCGAATTTGGAGGTTCCGATAGGGATCTGAAAGAGTCGCTTCGACTTAGTGGATGTTTGTGAACGATCCTTAGACCGGGAGGTCGCGCAGAACCTACCGAAATAGGTGGGGGGGTTGCTGCGTCACAAACACCTTAAGGAAACTTCTCACCAACAAATCAAATATTACTACACCATTGTATTACATGGTTAAAAACTTTAGAGAGGGAAATTGTCCACGACCCCATAATTTACATATGAGTTTCTCACATTCAATCATCTACAAATAACCTTCCATGCTCTTAAAAAAGAGAAAGAAAGATCATGGACCAATCGGTTTCTAAGTCACGACTCAATATATTCATTAGTATCAAGGAAAAGATGAACATACAATCACTTTATATCTATAACATAACCATGACTCTTGGATTAGATAATTACAACGAACACTAAAGAAGCACTCTTTACCTAAGAAGTGTATACATAGCTAAACAAGGTCAATATCTCATAGAAAGTGCAATACATATATGATGGAGAGAATAAAATATCATAAATGTTCAAAAATTTAAAGTGTTAAAAAATTTTAACAAAATTTTCTATCATCATTTCTAAAGATATTAGAAATAAACATATACTCAATCTTTACTACCAACACCAATTTTCTTTTTTATATAAAAACATAAATGTAAAGCCAATTATATTCAAAGCTCATGAGCATAATCGGGAAAGTTCGTTGCATTCTTCATATATATATGAGAATTATAAATGGACTTACCAATTTTAAAGATATATTATTTTGTCAATTAACTTCAAAAAATTATATAGTCCAAGAAATAGGATCCCTAACATGTATTTTGATAAGTTCGTTGCATTCTTCATATATATATGAGAATTATAAATGGACTTACCAATTTTAAAGATATATTATTTTGTCAATTAACTTCAAAAAATTATATAGTCCAAGAAATAGGATCCCTAACATGTATTTTGATATTTGGAAATAAAACATAATACAATCCACTACCTTAAAAAAACTAAGCACTCATATTATTTTATCAATCTTATTCTTAAAATTAATAAAGTTTTAAGACAAAAAACTAATAAAGTTTTAAGAGAGGGTAAACAATACAATTATGTTTAAATTAATTTATAATTTAAATATTTTCGTGTACTTCATAAAATTGATGGATAATTTTAATATAATAAATCAGTAAATTATATTAATATATAATATATATGTTCAATTATTTTTAATTATAGTAATATATAATAAAATAATTATAAATTTAAAGATTAATTTAATTAATTTTTATTAAATATCATTATTTTTTTGAATAATTTAATAAAATATTTAAGTAATTTAGTATAAGTATAGATGATGTTAAGTATTTGATAAATTAGTAAATTATTTAAAAAATTTAATATCAATAAGATTAAATTTCTTGATTAAATATATTTAGATTAAATATACTATAATCTAAGTTAAATAAATAAATAAATAACTTAATTTTATTTAGATTTTATTAAGATTATGAAAAACATAATCTAAATTTTATTAAGATAATGAAAAACACAACTTAAATTTGAGTGGGTTTACTAATTAAGAATATATGTTAGAATTTACAGATTCAAATTCTGAAAAAATCTCCTACACCAATTTAGTATGTAACTTGACCCTGATCATAAAATTAAATTAATATTATTAATATAATATATAAACACACAAACAAATGAAATTATTATTATTATTATTATAGCATATTAACAAACACAACAAATTAAAATATTATTATTAATATCGCATTTTCTTTTCACACAGAAAAAGACTTATCTCAATATAAATAGGTCTTTTTACAACATAGTACTTATCAACAGTTATATAACTTCCCAACAGTTACAGCACTTCCCATCATATACTGAATAACCGACAAAAATAGATCTTTACAATAATAACATAGTGAAATTGCCCCGTCACTGTAAAAACAGTATTCCAAAAAAAACACAATACTCACTGCAAATTCCAGCCAGCTATATGCCATCGATTGTTACAGTGTACAAGCTTTGTATTTTTTGGTTTAAACAACATTCCATATCCACTAACAGTTTGTTTCTGTAACGCCCTCCATCGTTGTAATAAATCTTTTGCAAAATTAATTCTAAGTTTTAGGGAGAAATATCTGTTCTCCAAACTTATTGCAAAATTTAAAAGAGAGTCACACTTTATTTTAATTTAATTAAATTTTCAAGGGTTAGTTGTTTGGCGAACACGTGGTTTCCTTAGTTCCTTTTCACCTTGACTTCCTCACATTTAGGATTTCAAATTGATGTTCAATCAAGGAGAGCCATTCCTAATCATTTCTCCTTCTTCCTTTTTGCCTTACACTGATTCCCTTATTTATTAAATTGAAAGTAAATTCTTCATGATTTATACTTTTAACATTATATAGTTTTGTTTCAAGGGTTAATTACTTAATTTAGAGATCCTTCTTCTACTAAGATCTCTTATCATTGAAGACTGAAAAATTTCTTATTAAACATAAACTCATAAGATTCCTTGTAGGAAACTTCTTCAAGTCGGGACTAACTAGACTCAATAGCTTAGTAGCTCATGGATCTGATCGCAAAGGTTGCATCTGATATCAATCATGTAGTCGTCTTAAGCCATCTTCATGGAAAGCCATGTGATACTGATAACTATTGAATTTAATGATACTCTTAGCTAGAATAATTCATGAGGCAAATTAAATCGAAACCAAGATTTTAAGAAAAAAAAGCTTCAACCCAAAATATAAAATGTCTTTGTTCCACCAAGGACGAGGTCTTCTCCACTATGCTCATCACAAGCAAGTTGCATGTGAACTCTTAAATTAAATAAAGGACACACATATATATATTTCTTCGAACACTGTTATTTTTAGAGTCAATTGGGTGTTAGAATTAATGATTAATTTGGGGTTGGTTGAAGATTTGTAGGTGGCTGTTGAGATATCTTCTCAACCACTCCCTCTAAATATGGAATCAGTTGAATCTGTATCCAACTATATATGTACGTATGTGTGTGTGCAATACATTCAATTATTGTGTGTTATTCATGTGCATCTCTGCTCTCATGATTTCTAATTTGGTATAAGAGCCTCGCTGGGCTTAATCCCTCACGGGAGTGCCCAGGAAAATGAAATAGTTTGGGAGACGGTTTCATGTACATACATAGATTAGGTGTGTTGATTTTTTTTATTTATGTGTGAAGATTGATTTCCGCTGCAAGATTGACTCTCGGATCGCTGGTTGGGCAAAGGTACTGCTGTGTGCAAGAGTGCGTGAGCAGTCTAAGCTTGAGAGCTGTGAGTTTGATAATAAAAAAATTGGCTAGCGCTGGTTTGTTGCAGGTGAAGAATTACACTGATCGTTGTGCATTTTCCACCAGTTCGAGACCTGCCCGCAGAGAAAGGAGCCGCGTGCCAGTCATGCAAGGTGTACACACTCAGTTTCTATAGTTCCACCAGCGTATTATGCCCATTTGGCTGCATTTCGGGCTCGGTTTTATATGGAGCCAGAAACATCAGATAGTGGTTCCTTATCTAGTGGTGTTCCTGGTAGTCGCATGACTGCTGCTAGTTCAGCTTCTCGGAGCGGAGCACTCGTGTACCTGCAGGAACAACTATTCGGCCTTTGCCAGCTCTGAAAGATTGTCACAGATCTGTGCGTAAGGAACCAGTAGGAAATCACAGAGATACAATTGTGTATCTCTCCAATCTGCAAGCATATTCGAATGTATGTCGAGTGGTATGCTTCAAGTCTGGAAGTGAGGATCGCCTGCAACTAAGTCAACAAGATTTTGAAGGAAGGGCTCAGCCGAAGCGTGGTGGCATGAGATAATATATGCAGATTTATGATGTGGTGTGATTGAGTTATATTTGGATTTGTTGTTGCATAGAAATTTTAGTGTATTGTTTTGTGTGTAAAATTAAATGATCAGAACCAACTATAGAACATGGTAACATAAGTTAAGCTGGTGTGTGTGGAAGTCCCGACCTTTCCATAAGATGGTCACTAGTTTGGTTATCTTTACAACATGTTATAAAATTGATGGGTCTTGTTGTGCTTCGGGCTTCAAGAGCATTGGTTATAGGTTATTTTTTATGTTATCCTTGTGTAGACAGGTCAAGTTGTATGATCAAATTTTGAACACATTCAGTATCCAGACCACCTTCCTAGCAACTGACGGATAGCCGAAAGTGAAATATCCGTTAGATGGTGGTTGGTCCATAGAATGGTTTATTATTTGACAACTTTTATCGCGAAAGCCCCGACGAGTCGATTTTGTCAATATTGTTGATCTTGCAAGTTCGTAAATGATGGTCAGAGGCGTTTTGACTTTAAATGTGTCAGTGGGTAGCTCGAAGAAGAGGAAGAAGAAAGAGCAGAAGCCGTGTGATTTCAGAGTGGGTGAGAGTGTTTATGAAGACCAGATCAGACAGAGATCTATGTTGTAATTTGAGAATTGTAATATGTGGTTTATTTGTAATGTAATCATTAAGGGAGGGTGTTAGAATTAATGATTAATTTGGGGTTGGTTGAAGATTTTTAGGTGGCTGTTGAGATATCGTCTCAACCACTCCCTCCAAATATGGAATCAGTTGAATCTGTATCCAACTATATATGTACGTATGTGCGTGTGCAATACATTCAATTATTGTGTGTTATTCCTGTGCATCTCTGCTCTCATGATTTCTAATTCTAGGCTGTGTTGTTACACAGGTGTCCAAGGACAACGAAACTTAGAGCACTTAAATAAGTTTATAATTATTTTTCTTTTGGGGTTACCGATGGTGATGAGGTTGATTACACCTTTTGATTTAATATTATTATAATGGTATGGTAATGGTCGACTTGATAAAAAATGAGGTTGGCAATTTAAATGAGAGCGATACTGAAGCTTCCAGTGTCAAATACTAAAATTGAATCCCTTAAATGAGGTACAGATTTGTTTATGTACGACGAAATAAGATAGATGCCAACCTCCTCATGGAACCGTTTGCATGGGAGAGACTGTAGGTATCTCATTGTATAAAATCAATAACTTCATAACTAAATAACAGTTAAAGCCATCATTAAACATGGTGCTAATCCAGAACTAAAACGATTTCATGCAATTCGCTGTCATAGAAGGGTTACTGTGTCTATTGAATTGTTGCCAACCATCCATAGATGCACGCTCGCTATCATAACCAATAAATGCAAGATCGTTGTTTATTGAATACTGTGCAAGGAGAAATCACTATCAATAGGTATGACTATCTATTAAAATTTACTGTCAACAAGCTATGCTAACAATCAAAAATCAAATAACGAAAGTTGTTGTGTGAAAGGATTTAAATCACAGTCACTCAAATGCAGTCAACAAGGGCAATCTGTTGCCTTCGTTGTGTTCCATCAAATTTAAAAACGTCTTCAACAGGTTTGGTCTCTGATATTAAATCCGAAGGAAATTGCTGTCTTCCACAGGTTTAAAAAGACGTCTTTAACAGGTTGTCTCAGATATTAAATCCGAAGGAAATCGAAGTCTTCCACAGGGTTAAAAACTCCTTCAACAGGTTTTGTTTCAGATAAAAAAATCCGAAGGAAGTCAATGTCTTCCACAGGTTTAAAAAAAACGCCTTTAACATGTTTGTCTCAGATAATAAATTTGAAGGAAGTCCCTGCCTTCCACAGGTTTATAAACACAGACAACAAAGGGAAAATCTGTTGCCAATCAAGAAATGATCTCGCTGAGTGTTATCATAAGAAAACAAATTGAATAAATGGGTAAATTAGTCGTTTAAAACTGTTAACATTTCGCAGTCTAAGAGTGGTAGTTCGCAATCTAATAATAATAGTATACAAGACCTCAATACAATATGAAATACAAAAAAATAATAATCTACAATAAATAATATACAAATGGAGGGTAAAACTAAGAAAATACGAATGCACACTCTTTGTAAAAACGAATGCAACGCTATGTGAAAACGTTACCATATACACAATAACCACGCCATCATTGCACAGTCAAAACGCTACCCTTTTACACAGAAAATACAACTACAAATCGTTTTCAAACGCAGATCAATAAGGGGAATAAAACACAGTCCAAGGAGGTCCAATCACTAAGTAAAAAAAAACCGCAAAGGGTATTAAGTGGCTCACGAAGAGGAATGATAACAATAACAAAATTACTCAACACAAGAAGGCGCAATGACAATCAATTAGACAAGAACAATCAACAGGGGTAGACATTTGGGCAAAAACATCCTTCGCTCATCATCCATGCACAAAAAAGCATGGCATTAGGATCTATAGGTCTATTAACATCGAAGTGACGATCGTCAAGATGACTCCTAGCCAACTGTTGAGGAGTGGACTGATGATCTAGGGATGAGGACGAAAGATAAATCATAAACTCTTAAAATAATCAATAAAACAACAAAACAATCTTAGAAATCAAGGATCGGTGGCCAAGGAGATCAAATCGATGCAGCTAGCGTAAAGCTATGATGATTTGAAGTTCTCGATTAAAAACGCTAAGTAAAACACTTTTCTTTACACAATAAAACTACATAAATGAAAGCGCATGATGAATACTAATCTACCATGCCAAAATAAAAGCACGCGTATCATAGCCCAAGGTGACAGCTCCGAGTCGTTGTCCCGCACGCTCCGTCTAGCTCTCGCTTTCCAACTGATGTGACTTCACCAGTACCTCCCAGCCACCATTAGGGGTACTCTTCTTCTCCCTTAGCCCCCCGAGCCGCAAAGAGGCCACGCACACTAAACCCAAGAACAACAAGCTCCCATCTTGCCTCGCAAGGTCGAGCTACCACTCGTCATTGAGCTGAGTATCCCAACTCCCACAAGATAAGTCAGTCAAGTAAAAAAACTTGTAGCATAACGTTATGCATAAAATAAGAGATCCATACTCCTCCTCCTCCATCCTTTATATAGTGTTTCTAAGTGTTTTCTTTCCCAAATTCCCATATAATTTAATTTTCGATAAATTAATTCAGAAAAATCCTCCCTCGTACACATCTCACCCATCCCCTTAGTTGCACGAGAAATTAATTTCATTAATTAATTATTTACTCATATTTCCCTCACCCACCTAAAAGTATTCCTAGAATCGCTCTTAGGTGTCCCCATGTTACCTTACACAATTTAATGACTTACGCCCTTACTAAATTCTTAGTTGAGTTCAATTTAGAAAGTTCTTAAAGACAAGATTCCTTACTAAGTTAGTCATTTTGTTTTTTCCTTATGTTTCGCTTTTTCTTTATGTTTCCCCCTTCTTCCCTTAGTTTCCTAATTCTTTTAAGTTTCCCTCTTTTCTCTTTTTATCTAAAACTCAAATTAGCAAGTGTATAAAATTACTTTTTTCCCCTTTTTCTTTTTAATTAATTAATTTTAATTAGCACAAGTAACAAACAATAATTTCCCCCTTTTTAAGAATTTAATTCCCCAAAGTAATTTGATTTTAATAAATTAATTGAATGTCTTACCCCCTTNTAAAATTACTTTTTTCCCCTTTTTCTTTTTAATTAATTAATTTTAATTAGCACAAGTAACAAACAATAATTTCCCCCTTTTTAAGAATTTAATTCCCCAAAGTAATTTGATTTTAATAAATTAATTGAATGTCTTACCCCCTTGTCGTCCCATGTTTAAATATGAATAAATTATTTTTTCACCACAAGTATCACTTCGACCTAGATTTTAATTTCCCAGACTGGGCGATATTTTATTAGGGAAATTGTTTTTAAAATTTTCTTATCACATCATTTGTTCTAAGGCCATCTAGGTTTATTCACTTATTATTTAACAATGCGACGTGCCCTTCAGGACACACTAGGTGCTCCAAGGGTGCCACTCACCTCATTCTATTTCCCTTGCGCGATGTGTCCTTCAGGACGTACTACGTGCTCCAAGTGTGCCACTTGCCTCTTTCTATTTTTATTGTGCGACGTGCCCTTCAAGACGCACTACGTGCTCCAAGGGTGCCACTCGCCTCTTTCTGACTAACTTGGTAGACATCGAAAACCCCTAGAGTTAATACTCCGCTAAATGATCTCGTGGGAGACTAAGGGCCTCTAAGGAATAATGCCCATGCCTTACTGCGCGCCCCTTAGAATCATCGTGAGCGACTGGCGCAGTCTGCCCTCACAGCATCGTGGGTCTTCTCGAACTAGGTAATTGTTAACTTACAATTCGAGCCACAGAGGGAGTGCTAGTAGGTTGTGGCAGGGCTTATGTCCACACCTCTCCCTCAATGTCTTTGGTTTTCATGCGTAACCCCTCTACTCCACATGTGAGTTGGGTCGGCAAGCTTTCGTCATCCTGCATCATCAACGAATCATGTCAGAAATAAAATCAATCATCATAACATCTAATCAGATGTACATATGTCATATAAACACCAATCAAACCCCAATAGTCCACTCCCTGACTCGATCCAGAGTCCAAGGGGTTTCATCGATGCCTCTTCATCCTTGAGGTCCAAAGTCATGCACACTTAGGAAAACCCAGTTAATAGCACCTGTCTATGTAAAAACACAACATAACATATCATTATATCCATAATGCCTCATAATCATAATCAAATGACCAATAGTATAATAATCTGGATCACTTGCAAGCAAGTTTCCTCAAATAATAAGTTCTCTCAGTGTGTGCAAGAGCAGGATGTTACATATACCCCATCTTGGTCTAAACTTCATCCCGAAGTTTCATAGTATATAAGTGTTGAAATAATGTGTATCACAGTATCATAAGTCTATCTATCAAACAAATATGGAAACTGTTGGCACATATCATATGTGTCCTCCCAGGTCACCAAGTGCGGACTATAGTTGTCCCACTGGACCTTGAACTGATCTATTGTTCGACACCATAGATGTCGAATGTGATTATCCAGGAAGTGGATCGGCTCAGCCGTAAGCTCTCCCTCGTCCGATACCTGCAAGGAACTCATGTCAATAACATGTGTAGAATCACTAATATAATGTCTCAAAAGAGATAGATGAAAAACATTGTGTCTATGCCTCAAGAATCAGACAAGGCTAGTCGATAGGCCACGGGTCCCTTCTTCTCCACAATCTCGAAAGGTCCCATGAACCTAGGAGACATTTTAGCACCCTTTCCAAACTGGATCGAACTCTTATGCAATTTCACCCGCAAGAAGACTCGATCTCCAACTTCGTAACTACAGTCAACACGGTGGGCATCGACATACCTCTTCTACCGATCCTATGCTTCTTTGATCCCTCATCTTATTATTTTCATTTGATCTTCCATTTCTTGGATCACTTCTGGTCCCATCAGGACCCCATCCTCAATTCGATCCCAACTCAAAGGCGTTCGACACTGTCTCCCATAAAGAAACTCGAAAGGCACCATCTTAATGGTGCTTTGGTATCTGTTGTTACATGCAAATTCAACCAGTGGTAAAAATTCTTCCCAACCCTTCTGTTGTTCCATCACATACATGCACAACATGTCTTCCAAGATTTGGTTTGTTCGTTCGTTCTGCCTGTCTGTCTTCGGGTGATACGTCGTACTAAAATTAAGTTGGGTTCCCAATGCCTCTTGGAAACTAGTCGAAAATCGTCTGGTAAACACCGATCCTTGATCGGATATAATCCTCTTAGACATTCCATGCAGCCTCACAATATCACTGATGAAAAATCTATCTATGTTAGGTTCCTAATGCGTCATATGCACAAGAATAAAATGAGCACTCTTCGTCAAAGTGTCAAGTATCACAAAAATCGAGTCGTGTCTCCTTGTCTTCAGTGGCAATCCAACAATGAAATCCATCGAAAAGATCTCCCATTTCGATTATGTAATAACGTGTGGCTGCAGTAATCCTATTGGGTGTCTATGTTCAGCCTTCACCTACTGACATTCTAGACATTTGACCACGTAGTTGTTTATGTCTGCCTTCATTCATTTCCAGAAGAATAAGGGTTTAAGGTCTGCCCTCATATTCGTGACTCTCGGGTGAGCCATGTACACTGCTCTGTGAGCTTTGTTTAGGATCAACTCCTCAACTCGTCATTCAATGGTACAAAAGTTCAATTTTTAAATCTTAGCATTCCATTGTCATCCAACGTAAATCCTTCAAATCTTGGTACCATCATTGTGTTTTGTCTAGTAAAATCCTTTACCTCTTTGTACCAGTCATCGTCGCACTGTAAAGTTAGAATCTTTTCATGTAGATTCGTTTGAAGAGGCAACACCGAAAATATGTGTGGTCTTTGACTCAATGTATCTGCTACTCAGTTCACTCTTCCTTTTATGTAAGTAATCTCAAAATCGTACTCACTAAGCAATTATGAACAAAGACGTTGTCGTGTGTTTAGGTCGCTTTGTGTAAAGATGTGTTGCAATCCACAATGGTCCGTTTTTAGTTCAAATTTTCGTCCAATAAGGTAGTGTCTCCAAATTCTCAAGGCATAACCAATGGCTAAAAACTCCAAATCGTGCGTTGCACAATTCTCCTCATGCCTTCTCAATTTCCTCAAGATTTAAGCGATCACTTGACCGTCTTGCATCAAGACTCCACCTAAGCCTTCCTTGGATGTGTTAGTGCATACCAAGAAGTTTGCGTCCATGTCAGGGACCTTTAGTATCGATGTTGTTGTCAACAACTCTTTGAGCCTCCAAAATACTTCCTCACATTTCTCGGTCCAAACAAATTTCTTATTCTTCTTCTGTAATTTCGTGATCGAATTTACTATCTTCGAAAATCCCCCGATGAATCGTCAATAGTATCCTATTAAACCCATGAAGCTATGCACTTCCGAAACATTTATCGGCTATGGCCATTCCATAATAGCCTTGACCTTTGCTGGATCCACGTGATACCTTCATCGGAGATGACATGTTGTAAGTAGTGAATCTTCGATTGATAAAATGAGCATTTGGACAGTTTCCCAAACGATTTTTTCTCTCGCAGACACTGTAGTACCAAGGGCAAGTGCTCGTCATGCTCCTCCATCATCCAATAGTAAATCAAAATATCGTCAATGAATACTTGGATCAACTTCTCCAAGTACTCACTGAACACCCCATTCATCAAACTCATAAATACCCCTGGGGCGTTTGTCGGTCCAAACGGTAAAATAGTAAACTCGTATCCAAACCTTGTCTTAAAGGCATTCTTAGGGAAGTCATCCTCCTTGATTTGTAACTGGTGATACCCAGAACACAAATCGATCTTTGAAAACACCATCGCACCCTTCGTCTGATCGAATAGATCATCAATCCTCGGCAATGGATATTGATTCTTGATCGTTTCCTTGTTCAATTGACGGTAGTCAGTGTAGAGTCTCTACGATCCATCCTTCTTTCATATGAAAATAACAGGCATGCCCCATGGTGACACACTTGGATGTATAAGTCCTAGGTCCAACAACTCCTTCAGTTGCATTCTCAACTCCTATAGCTCCGGGGTTGACATACGATAAGTCGTTCTCGCTATTGGTTCAGTCCCCAGATTTAGGTCTATGGTAAATTCCAATTCCCTCTTCGGAGGCATCCTAGGTAACTCCTTTAGGAAGACGTCCGCAAACTCTCTCACCACCAGAAGGTGTTCTAGGCCTTCTTCTTCTCCCTTTTCATTTAACATCGAGATCGCATAAAGCTTACACCCCTTTCGCATGCTCTTGCGTAGCTGCAAGGAAGAGATGAACCTCAGGGAAACTCCATGCTTCCGACCTACAATCACGCATCTCTGACCCTCATCATCGACCAAGCTCAACCGTTTCATCTTATATTTGAGTATCACCTCATGTGATTCCAACCAGTCCATACTGATCACGATGTCATAAGATCCTAAGGCTGTGACATACACGTTGGCCCTAGGGACAAACTCTCCCAGGTTAAGGCTATAACCCATAACCTTCCCACCAACCTTTTTTTTGTCTCTAGGAGCCATTTATACAAAAATAAACTCATCCTATTCGACTTCCTTTATCTTAACTCCTTTTAGCGCCGCACCAGAATAAGACTTTCGGTAGCACTAGGATATATCCATATGCTAAGGGTTTGGTCAGTGACGATATCTTCCATCTCGAGCATAGTCGAATTATGCTCTGCCTAGCGGTTACTCACTGCTACATGAATCCGATGGGCCTTTCCCAAACTCCCATGGTAGTGGGTCCGACTGATCCATATGCTCCTGTCCTCTCCACTGGGCAATCATGCTGGTAATGTAGCTCCCCACATTCCAACACACTTTCTTCAGTCCAGTAATCCTAGTACCTGAAGTAGAAGCTAAGTCCTAATGCTGAGGCCACCACGAGCTTGNTTAATTTTATTGGTAAAAGGTGTGGAGAACACCGATGCAGCTCCAAGAATGGGCCTGGTACTCAGGCATCGTGCGACTGCCCTGTCGCAAGGTGTTGAACTCGTTGAGCTAATGCTCAACGAATTCCTCGAAAGGATACCTCTCCTATAACCGTTCCTCAAACAGTTCCCGTGAAATGTATTCAATGACCATGTTCAAAGTGGCAGGAGCGTCTTCCACCATAGAGGAGTGCTCCCTTTGAGTTGAAAGACCGCTTTGCGAACCTTCATGTTGGAGGTCGTAACCACGAAGCACGAAGAACAATTCTTTGCTCTCCATCCATGCCTCGACGACTTAGTTGTCCGCGACACCCATAGACTTGAGAACTCATTCCTCTCGAGTCCTCTGTGAATGCTAACGGTACTGGCGGGGCGCGCTGCAGACTCTCAAGGGTACAGACACCCTGGCCTCATCTCAGTACAGATGGTGAATCGAGGCCTCTGATAATCTCTGGAAGGACCTTGTCAGACCATCATCATCCAATACCACATTCGGGTCCATCCCAAGGAATTGTTCCTCCCCTTGGGGTTTAGACTCCGAGGGCGCGGGCACTTCAGGAGGCATCGCACCTCCTTCCATGGCACCACGTTGCAAACCTTTGTGGCGTCCTCTAATCGATATCACCACATGGACACATTAAACTTTTTAATTAGTGCTAGGTTAACACTCAAGGGTTTACTGCAGTGGAAAGCATGGCCATCCATAGTAGCAGGGTTGAACCCACTCTGATACCATATGTAATGCCCCCCATCATTATGACTACAAGCGATGCGAGCAAGTGCAATTTTTTTTTCTTTTTCCAATGAAAAGGTAATAAATCTTTTGCAAAACTAATTCTAAGTTTTAGGGAGAAATATCTGATCTCCAAACTTATTGCAAAATTTAAAAGAGAGTCACACTTTATTTTAATTTAATTAAATTTTCAAGGGTTAGTTGTTTCACGAACACGTGGTTTCCTTAGTTGCTTTTCACCTTGACTTCCTCACATTTAGGATTTCAAATTGATGTTCAATCATGGAGAGCCATCCATTTATCCTCTCCTAATCATTTATCCTTCTTCCTTTTTGCCTTAGACTGATTCCCTTATTTATTAAATTGAAAGTAAATTCTTCATGATTTACACTTTTAACATTATATAGTTTTGCTTCAAGGGTTAATTATAAAATTTAGAGATCCTTCTTCTACTAAGATCTCTTATCATTGAAGACTGAAAAATTTCTTATTAAACATAAACTCATAAGATTCCTTGTAGGAAACTTCTTCAAGTCGGGACTAACTAGACTGAATAGCTTAGTAGCTCATGGATCTGATTGCAAATGTTGCATATGATATCAATCATGTAGTCGTCTTAAGCCATATTCATGGAAATTCATGTGATATTGATAACTATTGATTTTAACGATATTCTTAGCTAGAATAATTCATGAGGCAAATTAAATCGAAACCAAGATTTTAAGAAAGAAAAGATTCAACCCAAAATATAAAATGTCTTTGTTCCACCAAGGACGAGGTCTTCTCAACTATGCTCATCACAAGCAAGTTGCATGTGAACTCTTAAATTGAATAAAGGACACATCTATATATATATTTCTTCGAACACTGTTATTTTTAGAGTCAATTGGGCTGTGTTGTTACACAGGTGTCCAAGGACAACGAAACTCAGAGAACTTACATAAGTTTATAATTATTTTTCTTTTGGGGTTACTGATGGTGATGAGGTTGATTCTACCTTTTGATTTAATATTATTATAATGGTATGGTAATGGTTAACTTGATCAAAAATGAGGCTGGCAATTTAAATGAGAGCGATACTGAAGCTTCTAGTGTCAAATACTAAAATCGAATCCCTTAAACGAGGTACATATTTGTTTATGCACGACGAAATAAGATGGATGCCAACCTCCTCATGGAACCGTTTGCACGGGAGAGACTGTAGGTATCTCATTGTATAAAATCAATAACTTCATAACTAAATAACAGTTAAATCCATAATTAAACACGATGCTAATCCAGAACTAAAACGTTGGCATGCAATTTGATGTCATAGAAGGGTTACTTTGTCGATTGAATTCTTGCCAACCATCCATAGATGCATGTTCATTGTCATACTCAATAAATTCAAGATCGTTGTTTATTGAATATTATGCAAGGAGAAATCGCTATCAATAGGTATGGCTATCTATTAAAAGTTATTGTCAACAAGCTATGCTAACAATAGAAAATCAAATAAGTGGGATATGAAGGGATTAACACGGAAAATGAGTTCTACAGGAGGCGGAGATACACCTCCTCCCCCACCCCCACTCCTATCTTCTATTGATGAATCTGCGTTTGCTCGTCTGATTAATGCTCAAGGAAAGAAGGTCGATACCGCCCCTCCACCAAAGTTTGTAAAGAAGCTAGATCCCTTTCTAGAAATAGCCCTTCCTTCGGAGAAACCTATGTAGGCAGTTGTTTCTCTGGAAGATCGGGCCCTAGTTGGACAGTTTATCGGACTATGGCCATCCCCTCGCACCACCAAAATGCGGATCTAGAACAATTGGAGACCTTTAATCTCTCAAGGTGTTAGGAGTTATGCTGTTGGAAGAGGGTTTTTTTTGTTCGACTTCCTCTCCAAAGAGGACATAGAACTGATCTTTAGAAGTGGGCCCTATTTTATGGGCCCTCAAGGGCTCTACCTAAATCGATGGACTCCTGATTTCAATCCAACATTAGATGTTCCCAAAGCAGTCCCAGTCTGGGTCCGTCTCCCAAATCTTCCCATGCATTGCTGGAATCAAGAATCCTTACAAGAAATAGGAAATGGTCTAGGGAGGTATATCGATCAAGCAGATCCAAAAGGGAAATACTCTTGTGCCCGGATCTGTGTGGAGGTCGATCTGGAAGATGGACTCTCTAAAGCAATGAATCTCACTGTCAAAGGTTGGAAACATTTCCAAAAGCTGGACTATGAACAACTACCCTTCAAATGAAGGCATTACCATGACTACGGTCACTTCCAAAGAAACTACCCTAAACTAGCCGAGAAGGAAAAGGGCCCTGAGGAAGGCTGGCAACCGGTCAAGAAACAGAAAGTGATTTCCAAAAGAAAGGGCACTAAGGAAAATAACCCTCATCCAGCCTCAAAATCTCCAGAAACTTCAAAAGTCGAGGAGGGTAGGAAAAACCCTATGTCAGGAAATATCTTTGTTGTTCTTGAAAACCCTGAGAAAGAGGTTCTCCCCAGCCCGAATGAAGTGGTTGCGGCTCCCTCTTCAGCTATTGTTGTTGGATCCCCTGAAGCTCATGCCATGGGGGAAGCCTAGACCAAAGAAGATTTGCAAGTAAGAATTTCTCTGGAAGGAGGTTCGGAGGAAGACAACACAGATGAGCAAGGAGTTGATCTGACAAAATCAAACAACAAAGAGTGAAGAGGATGTAAATATGAAAGAGAGCGAAGAGAGGTATCCACTTATCGAGATAAATTATCGGGAGTACAATCCACTTTGGAAAGACATTTAAATTCTAGAAATACCAGGCAACAAGGGAATGCCTCGAAAGGGGCAACCTCCAATCCAAAAGATAAGTAATGAAGATAGTCTCCTAGAATTGTAGGGGGTTAGGAAGCAAATCAAAAGTATTATCAATGAAATATCTTATCAGAATCTCGATGCCAAATATCCTCTTCGTCCAAGAGACTAAGATGGAAGAGCATTCCTTCCTCCAGGTTTCTCCGTCCATCTGGCCCAAAGCAAATAGTATAGTTGTTAACTCAAGAGGAGCGTCAGGAGGTTTGGCGACGCTCTGGGATGCCTCCAAGTTGGATCTAGTAAGTTCTGCTACCAATACCCACTGCATTTTTACTGAGTTTCTACAAAAACACACTCACCTAAAGGTCAATATCCTAAATATTTACGCACCTATTTCTTTATCTGAAAAATAAATTTGTTGGAATATGTTGAATGACCATTTAAAGTCCTCTCAGCTAGAAAATATAATTTTAGCTGGGGATTTTAATCTAATTCTTTCCTCTAAAGAAATAAAAGGGGGAAACCTGGCTCGAGATACAGCTAGAGAATGGGTTGAAGACCTAATATCAGACTGGGATCTGGAGGACGTTAAACCTATTAAAGGGGAATTCACCTGGACTAATAGAAGGCTAGGCCCAGGCAGATATTCCATTTGCAAGGCCTCGATCCCTCCTCTTCTATATTGTATTTTAGTGCCTCGGATCATAAGCCTATTTTGCTCTCCTTCACAAAGGATACAAATTTGGGACCAATCCCTTTTCGGTTCAATCCGTCCTAGATTACACTGGATGGTTTTCAAGATCTTGTTGCATCGGCTTGGAAAACTCAGGTTAGAGGCTCTGCCTTCTTTGTTTGGGAAGAAAAACTCCATCCGGTCAAAAGAGCTCTTAAAGATTGGGCCAGATAGCTTGAGACTCCAAAGAAGTAGAGATTAGAAGCTGAAAAAGATCTTGAGGAACACCAGTTTCATAATGAAGGCAGCATGGATCAGGCAAAGCTAGACAGAGAGGTGGCTCTTCATAACACTCTCCAGGATTCTTGCATACTAGAAGAAATCTATTGGAAGCAAAAATCTCGGAATTATTGGCTCCAAGAAGGGGATAAAAATACTAAGTTCTTCCATAAGCAAGCAGAGGGAAGGAAGGATTTTAACTCTGTTACTAAGATCAATCACCTTGAGAACCAGTTGACATCTTTTGAAGACATCAAAATAGTAGCTCATGATCACTTCCAGGAGATCTATACTGAGGAGGTCCTTGATATGGATTTTAGAAATTCTAAGCTCCTGGATCGAATTCCTGTCCTAGTAAATCAATCCTCTAACCAGAAGCTTATGTGTATTATTTCTCTGGAAGAAATTAAACAACCAGTGGATGATATGAGCCATGATAAAGCTCCTAGACCTGATGGCTTCACTGCTAGATTTCTCACTTCCTATTGGCCAATCATCCAGTCTGATCTTCTTTGTTTCGTTCGGAAATCCCAGAAGTGCTCTAAATTAGGAGGAGGAACCAATTCTTCCTTTCTGGCTCTTATTCCCAAAGAAAAGGGAGTCGCCTCCTTCTCTCGATTCCGACCAATCTCTTTATGTAACATTGGGTACAAAGTCATTTCCAAAGTTATGGCCAACAAACTAAAAATTATCCTTCCTAAAATCATTCATGAGAACCAAGGGGGTTTCATTAAGGGACATGAAATCTCTGATAGCATAGTCCTAGTCCAAGAGGCAATTCATTCCAGCATTGGCCGAAAGGAAAAAGGTATGGTCATCAAATTAGATTTGGCTAACGCTTTCAACAGAGTTCGTCATGATTTCCTTTTTCAGGTTATGCTTCGGTTTGGCTTCGACCCTGCCCTCATTGCTTGGGTTAAAGCCTGCATTAAAGCTCCTTGGATTGCACCACTGGTAAATGGAAGAGCTGCAGACTTCTTCCAAGCATCTACAGGGCTTCGACAGAGGTGTCCCCTATCCTCCTTTCTCTTTTTTATTCAAGCCTCTACCCTAATCTTTCAGTTGGAGCACAGTAGAAACCATCAAGGTCTGCTGGGTCTTAGAATTGTAAGAGGGGTGAAAGATGTAAATCATGCTCAATTTGCTGATGACACCCTTCTGCTTAGCAGTGCAAGCCCTTCAATCGCTTGGAAATTCAAACAAGTTCTGGATATCTACCAGGATGCGTCAGGGAGCAAAATCAACTATAATAATAGTCAAATCTATAGTTGGAACTGTACTCCATTGGAAATGAAAGCTTTGTCCAGGATCCTGTAAATCGAAAGGAAAACCCAGTGGACAGACTTCAAGTATCCGGGGGTGCCGATTTTCAAGTTTAACCCAAAAGTTTCCAGTTGGGAACCATTAATAGATAAGATGAAAGATAAAATCAATTCTTGGGGAGCCTCTTGGTTGAATCTAGCAGGAAAAACAGTCCTATTAAAATCAATACTTGCAAGTATGTCTGTTTTTCAGAGTTCCCTGTTGTTATCCCCTGCAACAGTTCTGGGGAAAATTGAAGCTCTCCTGCGAAGATTCCTTTGGAAAGGAGGGAAACATAATGAAAATGGATTTCCTTTAGTAAAATGGGAGAAAGTCACAACACCTTATTTAGAAGGGGGGTTTCATTTACAAGATCTTAGGGCTCAAAACCTGGCCCTTGGGGCCAAACTTCTGTGGAACATGGTCACAGGGAAAATCTCTTGGAGAAAACAGGTGCTATGGAAGAAATATTTCATGGGAACTAGGCTCAAAAGTCTTGATCAAGGACCTAAATTGACTAAAGGATCCCCCATCTTCTCTCTTTGTAAGCGAGCTTATTCGTTCTTC
The DNA here is from genome assembly GCA_010110895.2 of Picea sitchensis. Taxonomy (NCBI): domain Eukaryota; kingdom Viridiplantae; phylum Streptophyta; class Pinopsida; order Pinales; family Pinaceae; genus Picea; species Picea sitchensis. The sequence continues at coordinate 53,149 of SNQJ01S0032160.1, forward strand.
TTTCCTGAGCTAACCTGGATCCCAGGTAATGGACGGAGAATTTGTATCTAGGAAGATTCCATCTTGGGATGCCCTCCCATAAGACATCAGGAAGGTCTAGATGGAATTAGGAAGCTCCTCTTAAGCCAAGGGAAAATCACGATTGCAGACATTTCCTGTTGGAGAACAAAAGGGCTTCAAGTCTAGGAGAATTGGGAAATTCTTGAATGTCCTCCCCATCTTCACGAAGAAAAACAAAATTTCCTTTGAATCCTACAAGGGAAATCCCTAGTAACTAAACATCTAAAGGATGTCATAGGATGAGGCTCTATGAATGGTCATTATTCAGCATCAGCAGGGTATAAGTGTATTAAATCAATTCCTCATGTCCCAAGGGACCCATAAGTCTGGGAAAGTATTTGGAACCCAAAATATCTGCCTAAAGTTGAACACTTTGTATGGACTCTAGCTCATAATAGTGTCCTCACTGCTGAAGTTCTCTGGAAAAAAGGGTGGGAAGGCCCCTCTAGATGCCCTCTCTGTCTTTCTGCTAGAGAATCCACCTCTCATTTGTTTCTCTTCTTCCCTTATGCTAAAGAAGTTTGGCATTTGGCTGCTTCTCCCTGGAATGCCCCTTTGAACTTTGAGGATGTTCCCTCTCTCCTCCATAAATGACAGATATCTTCTCCCTTTGTGCATCATTTGAAAGATAAACTGGCTTATGCCCAGCTGTCTCTTCCTAAATTCATTTTCTGGAAACTTTGGCTTGAGAGAAATAAACGTATTTTCTGTGGCATTTGCTTCACCCCAATCCAAAATGTGGTTAAAATTAAGGCCCTGCTAGGAGATTTCCTTCATTTCTAGTCTGTGAAAAACCTCAAACTGCCTCTAGTCCCTGAGGAGGAAGCTTGGCTTCAAAGCCTAAATCCAAGATCTGTATCAGTTCCAGCCAGCTCGCCCCTTGCACTCCAACCATGGGAAATATGGAAGGATGAGCATGACTTCGATATCTGGAAAAAATAACTTGGTAGGAACATGTTGTTTTTTGATGGTGCCTCGAAAGGAAATCCAGGGGAGGCTGGAGGGGGAGGGGTGCTCTTAGGCTCTGACGAAAATCTGATTTTCAAGTATTCATGGGGACTAGGAATCGAATCCAATAACCTAGTTGAAGTATTGGCCCTGTGGCAGGGATTAGTTCAAGCTATATATCATGGGATCTCAAATCTCACTGTTGTTGGTGACTCCGGGATCATTATTCAGTCCATTATCGCTCAACGTCTTCCCTCAAACTGCTGCCTTCGGTAAATTCTTTGGAAAATACAGGTTCTTCTTCCTTCCTTCTGGCATATTGACTTTTTTCATGTTTTAAGAAGGCATAACGACGTTGCTAATCAAGCAGCTAATGAGGCTCTACCCTTGGGCAAGGGATACATTTGTTTGAATGGGGATGTCAACCCATTTCCAATCCCATAGGTCTAGGGGATATGACCCTAGGCAGGCTTGGATTTGTTAGGGCACTTCATCCCAATGATTCGCAATAGGATCATAATGCCTTCCCGTGGCGTTGATTTGGTGAATTCCATGCAAGCAGAAGTGTGGGTTCTTCGTCAGCGAGTTTGTGTACAGTCCAAGTTTTTGTGGCAAGTGAACGATCTTGGGGGTTACAGATTGAAGCGATTTGATGAGGAATTGGGGAGAAAGGGAGCAAATTTCACCCTTTCTTTGCAGCTCAGGGAGGCCAATCTCCAGAACGTGTTTGATAACTGTGCTGCAAGGTTTGGAAAGATGGAAGGAAAATTTAGCAAGTTGTGGGAAGAATTGACGTTGGGATGTGCTTCAGGGTCTCTGGAGGCCAATCGTCTGTGGGTTCTCTAGAATCGAAGCACCGATGATTCGAGCTCTATGTTTTGTGTTATTTTCTAGGTTGTATGCTTTTCTCTATTGTAATTTTGGTCAGGCTTTTAATAGCTATTATGCATGTAGTAGATATCCGAATTTGGTTTTTGAAGGCATGTTGATCCTCTTCAGGACTATCAGTTGTAAACTTTTGAGTGGCTCAGCCACTGTTTTATTTATATAAAACCTACCCGTTTGTGTTAAAAAAAAAAACAATAGAAAATCAAATAAGAAAAATTGTTGTGTGAAAGGATTTAAATCGCAATCACCCAAACGTAGTCAACAAGGGAAATCTATTTCCTTCGTTGTCTTCCATCAGGTTTAAAAATATCTTCAACAGGTTTAAAAACGTCTTCAACAAGTTTGGTCTTCGATATTAAATCTGAAGGAAATTGTTGTCTTCCACAGGTTTAAAAAAATTCCTTTAACATGTTGTCTCAGATATTAAATCCGAAGGAAATCGATGTGTTTCGCGGGATTAAAAACACCTTCAACAGGTTTTGTTTCAGATAAAAAAATCTGAAGGAAGTTGATGTCTTCCACGGGTTTAAAAAAAATGCCTTTAACAGGTTTGTCTCAGATAATAAATCCGAAGGAAGTCACTTCCTTCCACAGGTTTATAAACGTAGACAACAAAGGGAAAATTTGTCGCCAATCAAGACATGATCTCGCTGAGTGTTATCATAAGAAAACACATTCAATAAATGGGTAAATTTGTCGTTTAAAACTGGTAACATTTCATAGTCTAAGAGTGGTAGTTCGCAATCTAATAATAATAATATGCAAGACCTCGATACAATATGAAATACGGCGAAATAATAATCTGCAATACATAATATACAAACGGAGGGTAAAACTAAGCAAATACGAATGCACACTCTTTGTAAAAATGAATGCAATGCTATGTGAAACCGCTACCATATACACAATAACCATGCCATCATTGCACAGTAAAAACGCTACCACTTTACATAGAAAATACAACTACAAATCGTTGTCAAACGCAAAGAAATAAGGGTAATAAAACACAGTCCATGCAGGTCCAATCACTGAGTAAAAAAAACCCCATAGAGGTTATTAAGAGGTTCGCGAAGAGGAATGATAACAATAGCAGAATTACTCAACGCAAGAAGGTGCAATGACAATCAATCAACCAAGAACAATCAACAAGGGTAGACAGTTGGGAAAAAACATCTTTCGCTCATTATCCATGCATAGAAAAGTAGGGCATTAGGATCTATAGGTCTATTAAAACCAAAGTGACGACCGTTAATCCAGCTCCTGACAGACTGCTCAGGCATGGACTGATGATCTAGGGATGAGGACGAAATATAAAGCACACAATCTTCAAACAATAAATAAAACAACAGAACAGTCTTAGCAATCAAGGATCGGTGGTCAAGGAGATCAAATCGATGCAGCGAGCATAAAGATATGACGATTTTAAGTTCTCGATTAAAAACGCTAAGTAAAACACTTTTCTTTACACAATAAAAGTACATAAATGAAAGTGCAAGGTCAATACTAATCTACCATGCCAAAATGAAATCACACGTATCGTAACCCAAGGTGACAGCTCCGAGTCGTTGTCCCACGTGCTCCGTCCAAATCCCGCTTGTCGACCAATGTGACTTCACTGGTACCTCGCAGCCAATGCTAGGGGTACTCTTATTCCCCCTGTTGAGAAATACTAAGAGGGGGGGGTGAATCAGTATTTGAGCTATCAATCAATTTTAACTTTTCTTTTACTGAAAAATCTTAGTCTACTTTATAGAGATCAG
>SNQJ01S0032160.1:66144-80572 GCA_010110895.2 Picea sitchensis
GATCCGACGGCTCTCGGTCTCTTTCCTGTGCTCCTTGCACGTAAAAGAGCGCTATGCCTCCTGAGATTATTCTCCTCAAATCCTTAAAGGGTTTTATCCTTCTTATCCTACCATCTCCGCTGTTGCCATCAATGACAACAACCATCAATACACATTCGTTGCTTGTTCAATATTTGCCAACACCCCCTTAGCTCCCCGAGCCGCAAAGAGTCCACGCACACTAAACCCAAGAACAACTAGCTCCCAGCTCGCCTCCCAAGGTCGAGCTACCCCTCGTCACCGAGATGGGTATCCCAACTCCCACAAGATGAGTCAATCAAGTCAAAAATTATGTAGCATAATGTTACACATAGAAGAAGAGATCCATACTCCTCCTCCTCCTCCTCCCTCCTTTATATAGATTTTCTAAGTGATTTCTTTCCCAAATTCCCATTTAATTTAATTTTCGATAAATTAATTCAGAAAAATCCTCCCTCGTACACATGTCACCCATCCCCTTAGTTGCACTAGAAATTTTCAATAATTAATTATTTACTCCTGTTTCCCTCACCCACCTAAAAGTATTCCTATAATTTCTCTTATGTGTCCCCATATTCCCTTACACAATTTAATGACTTATGCCCTTACTAAATTCTCAGTTGAGTTCAATTTTAAAAGTTCTTAAAGGAAAGATTCCTTACTAAGTTAGTCATTCTTCTTTTTCCTTATGTTTCTCTTTTTCTTTATGTTTCTCCCCTTTTCCCTTAGTTTCCTAATTCTTTTAAGTTCCCCTCTTTTCCCTTTTTATCTAAAACTCAAATTAGCAAGTGTATAAAATTACCTTTTCCCCCTTTTTCTTTTTAATTAATTAATTTTAATTAGCACAAGTAACAAACAATCATTTCCCTCTTTTTATGAATTTAATTCCCCAAAGTAATTTGATTTTAATAAATTAATTGAATGTCTTACCCCCTTCTCATCCCATGTTTAAATATGAATAAATTATTTTTTTACAACAAGTATCACTTCGACATAGATTTTAATTTCCTAGGTTGGGCGACATTTTATTAGGGAAATTGTTTTTAAAACTTTCTTATCACATCATTCGTCCTAAGGCCATCTAGGTTTATTCACTTATTAGCTAACAATGCGACATGCCCTTTAGGACGCACTAGGTGCTCCAAGGGTGCCACTCGCCTCATTTTGTTTCCCTTGTGTGACGTGCCCTTCAGGACGCACTACGTGCTCCAAGGGTGCCACTCACCTCTTTTTGTTTTTCTTACACGATGTGCCCTTCAGGATGCACTATGTGCTTCAAGGATACCACTCACCTCTCTCTGACTGACTTGGTAGACATAAAAAACCCCTAGATTCAATACTTCGCCAGGTGATCTCGTGGGAGACTAAGGGCCTCTAAGGAATAAGTCCCCTGCCTTATTGCATGCCCCTTTGAATAATCTTGAGCGACTATCACAGTCTGCCCTCACGACATCATGGGTATTCTCAAACCAGGTAATCGTTAACCTACATTTTGAGCCACGACGAGAGTGATAGTAGGCTGTGGCAGGGTTGTTGTCCACACCTCTCCCTCAATGTCTTTGGTTGTCTTGTGTGACCCCTCTACTCCACATGTGAATTGGGTCGACAAGCTATCATCAACCTGCATCATCAATGAATCATGTCAGAAATAAAATTAATCATCATAACATATAATCAGATGTGAATATGTCATATCAACACCAATCAAACCCCAATAGTCCACTCCCTAACTGGATCCAGAGTCCAATGGGTTTCATCGATGCCTCTGTATCCTCGAGGTCCAAATTCCTACACACTCAGGAGAACCCAGTCAATAGCACCTGTCTATGTAAAAATACAACATAGCATATCATCATATCCATAATGCCTCATAATCATAATCAAACGGCCAATAGTATAATAATTTGGATCACTTGCAAGAAAGTGTCCTAAAAGAATAAGTTCGCTCAGTGCACGCAAGAGCGGGATGTTACAATTTCTAATCTTTCAAATGAGTTTGTATGTCCATCTAGAACCTTAGCAAAAAAGATACCATTATCTACCAATCGAAGAGCAGCCTTTGACAATTGATCATCAACCTGATTATATTCTCTATAAATATGTTTGGCTTCAATCCGATGAAAAATCCTGCTCAAAATTCTTATCTTTTCCATCCATGACTACAGTCAGATTACCTATAAGTTACCACCATTAGCATCCCAATCAATAACAATCCTTGAGTCTCCTACCAGATGTATTCTTGTGATCTTTTTATAATTTTCAAAAAACAACAAACACCATAAGGGAAGGAGTTATCCCCTAGTGTTTGTCCCCCTACCACAATGCATTTTTAATCTACAACTACCCAACACTGGGCACCTTAAAAAGCACATGCCCCACAATTTGATCCTTTATCTTTTGATGCACCATCAAAGAACCCTACATCCAAATTCCAATCCAGAAAGGGTGGCCTATCTATTCTTCTAGACTTTCTACCCTGTGTAACATTTAAAGAACCCAAATCCTGTAGAACACACCTTAAAACTCTGACCAAGTTTAAGGGAGAATCTTCAAAAATGACCAAATTCCTATGTTTCCACACCTCCCAGCACATGAAACAAGGAATTTCATTCCGATAATTCTTCATTTCAATCAATTTTTTTAAATAATATGCCACCTTGATTCCTTCCCACAAACAAACTATTTTTAGTTCCTTTGAAATTAACTGCGAGACCTCCTTAATGAAGCTATAGTCCACGAACAGATGTAGTGTTGTCTCCTCACTACTCCCACATAGAGCACATCTGCTTGGTCCATTTAAGCCTCTTTTTATCAAATTTCCCCATGTAAGAGTTCTCTGCTCCATCAATAACCAAACAAACAATTTAATTTTTAAGGGAAGTTGCCAGTTCCACAAATCACTATACCAAAAACAAGGATCCACATCCCATAAGTCCACCATTTGAACTTTATAGGCTAGTTTTTTCATTTACCTGACCCCTCTTTGTGTCCCAAGACCATAAGAGTGTATCCTTATTGTTATTTAATACAAAGCCCAAACTAACCAGTCCCTTAACATATTTATTCCATTCTTCTTTTTGATCACTTATCAACTCTAGTGCCTCAAATTTTTTCCACCTAGTACCACTTATATCCTCCCCCTCACTAGACCCAACTTGGGCTAAGTATTCAATCCCTTGAACTGTCAACTTCAAGATCATATTCTTATATAGCTTAAAGAAAAGATGTGATCCCACCAAGGGATCGGAACCAATTCTAATAGTCGTCCCACTCCCAGTCTTTATAATAGATGAAGAAGAAGTAAGATCTCTCCAAAAGTTTGAAGAAATTGACCAGGACAACCTACCTTATCTGAACCACTCCTCCATTAATTTATTCTTAATGTATTTCTTAATCATTACTTCATGCCAAAGACCTGGCACCATAAGACAACACAAAAGACTTTTTGCTGCCAAGGATTTCCCAAAAGAATAAGTATTTTTTAACCCCCAACCTCCATTCTTTTTTGGCTTTGCTAACTTTTTCCAGCTTGCCAGCTGTATCCCTTCAATAAAAAAATTCCCAGACCATAAGAAACTGAACATCCTCTTTCTAATTTTGTTCAATACACTCTCTGGGATCTTTTACAAGGAGAGCCAATAAACATAAATACTTTCAAGGACAACATTTACTAGTATCACCCTACCCCCTAATGACAACCATCTATGGCTCCATCTCATGATTCTTTTATCAAATTTTTTCTCCAGCCAACTCCATTCCAAACTAGAATAGCAATTTGGTTTTAATAAAAATCTCAAATACTTAAATCCTTCTCCAGCTGGTTTAATGTCATAGGGCAAGATCGCTTTAATCAAAACCAACTCATCTGCTTCCCATCCAGCTTCTAAAAAAACTGATTTTTGTGTGCTAAAAACCATTCCTGTCGCTTTACAAAACAACTCCAATACCTCCTTGAATACTTCCTATTCAGCTAAGAGACCATTCCCAAACAGAATGACATCATTCACAAACATCAGGTGTGTAATATAGAATCATCTAGCCATCAGAATACCTTCAATGTGATTTTACTTTACCTGTGCCTGAATAACTCTTCTTAAACCTTTAATGATGAGGAGAAATAATAAAGGGGATAAAGGACACCCTTGTCTTAATCCCCTTGAGCTCTTTAAGAACTTGGAAGGCTTGCCATTTATCAAAACAACAAAATTTGCAGAGGAAACACATCCTAAAATCCAGTCAATAACTTCTAAACTCAAGCCAATTTGTAATAAAACTAGCCTTAAAAATCCCCATTCTACTCTGTCATAAGCCTTAACCAGATCCAGTTTAAGTACCAAAGATTTTAAGTTTTCTTTATACTAAGGATCACCTCCTGTGTAACACCTACAACATTAGTAATTTTTCTACCTTCAAGAAACCTGAACTGCTCCTTTGAGATTGCAACAGAAAGATCAGTTTTTATCCTAGTCACAATGATTTTAGTAATAATATTGTAAGTGAGTTTACATAAAGCAATTGGTCTAAAACCGCCAAAAGTATCTGTCTTATCAATATTTGGGATGAGTACGATGAAAGTAGCATTTAAAGCACCAGTAAATCTTCCTTGTCTTCTAGACTCTTCCACCATGTCAAGTAACTTAGTTCCCAACAAGTCAAAGAAAGATAGAAAAAATTCGACAGTCCAGCCATCCGACCCTGGACTCTTTGAAACATTAAAACCTTTGAGGGTTTTCAATAATTCTTCCATAGTAATAGGTTCAACCAATCTAGCAGCTTCTTCCTCTAAGAACATTCTCTGATAGTTTCTTAAGATATCTAGTTGATTTGTAATAGCAATATTTTTTGTGCCTTGAACATAGTTTGGAAATAGTCTAGAATCTCGTTTTGTAGTTCAAAAGTATTGGATATTATTGTACCATCCTCCTTGGTAATATCCCAAATGGCATTAACATGCTTCCTAACATTAACATAAGCATGAAAGAACTTAGTGTTCCGATCACCCACATCCAACCAGTTAATTCTACTCTTATGTCGTCAGGTTTCCTCCTCCTGTCTTAAAAGCAGAAATTTCCTTTTTTCTTTTTACATAACCAGAACCTTTTCCTCCTCCAGCACAAAACCCCTAGAGGACTCGGAATATAAATATTCCAAGTCAAATTTCAGTTGTACCAATTCTACCTTATCTGGCACCTTATTATTCCTTTCCCAAACAATCCCTAACCTCTTTAAAAGTTTAATCTTTTTAACAAGTGAATCCATCGGATTAAAGACCTCTGATCCCAGTAACCCATTCCATCTAGATCTAACAAGAGCCACAAACTCAGGATCATCAAGCCAAACTGGATTGAACTTAAAAGGATACTTTACTTGGTATTTTACTGCTTCCAAATGAAGGATCACTGGCATGCGATCTGAGATATTTACATTACACACCCAAGATCTGTAATTCAGCCCTGAATCCATAAGATTTTTATCAATCAAAATCCTATCCAGTATTTTAGCTATGTAGTCCCAACCCCTTCTCCCTTTCCTCCAAGTGGGGAGCAGCTTAACCGACATCGCATCAACCATCCCTCCTTCTTGAAACAATTGGGAAAAATATAAATGTAGTGTATCCACAGAAACTGAAGACAAAATTAAACATAGATTCGAGACTATGAGCTTACTCGTGTCCAAATCGCATTTCTTTGATGGTGTAGGCACAAAATCGCACCACTCAACCATTGTTTTGGTCTTCCACATTGTCTTTGGCTCTGCTACGCCAGTTTCAGACCAAGGAGAAATCACAACAGCTCTCAGGAAATGATGATGGAGATGACCCATCTCTTTGTAGATAACACATCTGAAAGGGACCCCTAGATAGTCAAGACACTGATTATAGAAAACACCACACCAAACAATCTCCAATTCGGTTGGAAGCCCGTACAACATGTCCATTTCCACAAATAATTTTTCCATCTGTCTATCAGATCCTGTCACCATCTTCGGATCCACATGCATAAAATTTCCCAATGAATCCCCTATTTCTCTAAAAGTCACCTCATTCCAGAAAACTAATGGGTAGCCTGGCAGAAGCACCCACAAATGCCTATAACAAAAATTTTCCTTTACCAGGTTAAATGGTGTATGCCACCAATTCAACATCAAGCTTCCCGCCCTCACTACCCACTTCGACTACAAGATCAAATCCACATCCCCCCCCCCATCTATGAATAAGAAACATTACAACNCCCCCCCCCCCATCTATGAATAAGAAACATTACAACTCTTTAATGAGCACAAAAACTTCTGGAACATAGCCTAAAATCAGACTCTGTCTCTCCTCCAACCACACAGGGATGTCCCTAGCACCCATTGCTCAATAACCAAACCTCCCCACCAGGCCCCTCTCCACTAAACTAGCAGAAACCTCCATTCCAATGTCACGACCAAGGGTAACCTGAAACTTTCCCTTCCTTACCTTCCGCGCTCACCACTCTGCCCTCCTAGACACCTCACCCAAAATTATGTTTAGAAAATCTTCTACCTACACAGCTTCAACCACAAAATCATTTGAGGGAACATTACATGCACCATGGATCCTTTCAGGATTTGTGTCTAACTCTCTCCCCACAGCTACATCCCCCTAACCCCCTCTTGTTGATCCGCCACCAGACCTCTTAACCTATACACTCTGATTTGGAAGAGTCGTCAATCCCAGTGCCTCTGTCTCAGAAAATTGGCAGCCTCTCACCGCCTTCTCCTTTGGATTCTCCTTCCACCCAACAAATGTGGATTGATCCTTCGAGTAGGCATTGATCCCGATCCCCCTTCTCAAATCTCGAGCTAAGCTATCACTGTTGATCACAATAGAACTCGAACTCTTCACCCCGCATATATATTTGACACCTGTACCCGTATCAACCCTATCCTCCATCGCAGTCGTCCCTTTCAAATCACTACCACCCACCCCTAATAACTTGTTCTGGTACATTTTTAATTCCTCCCTGTACACATCATCAGATTTGTATAGGCTCTGCTGGCTCCACCATAGATCATCCAGATTCTAAACATCTATCGTCATTTGACCTTAGCATGAACCCACTCTCCCAATAAATTACTGTCTTGTTCGCTACCCCTTATCTCCACTCTACCTTCTAATTGGATCAGCTCGTCCCCTCCTAACACATAAAAAGGTAAAAATAATTATATTATAATAATATTTGTAAAATAATACATAAATGCAGTGTGTTATGTTTTTGTTATTTTATATATCTTCTCGAAAAACGGACAAGGACCCTTGGCTGGAAACCTTCCTTTGTTGACATTTTCATTATGTATGTGTTTTCAATTCAATTGAGCCATGTTTTCAGCTGTCGCTGCTTTCATGACTTTTAAATAAGTTTGAACTCAGAGAAAATATTATAACCACCATTTCACGAACTTTTTATAGTGACAGTATATCTAAAATAAAATTGCAAGTTATTTGGCAGGTTCTATTTGAGAGGTCCATTCTATATTTCAATATTAGATTGATGTGTGATTCTGTGCTTACGTTCAATGTGGCGTTGATATGTGTCACTCTTAAATAATAATAATAATAAAATAAGTAAATGAAAATTGCATATGTAGACTCCCTGTTTTAAAGTGTAAAAGAAAGAGTTTGTACCTCCAGAGATTTGATCCTTTTGGGAGCTTAGTAAAACCAGAGTTAAAATGGATCTATACAAGATTTGATCCTTCAAGAAGCTTAGTAAAACCAAAGTTAAGATGGATCTATAATAGTATAATATGACCGAGTCCCATTTACAGAAAGCAAATTTTACATTAGATCAAATAGAAAATAGAAAAAACCTTCAGAGTTAACGTTACTTACTTTGACATGATTTATTAGTAAATGCTCACCAATTTAATAATGAGATCTTGTAATTTTACAAATTTTGTAAATAGAGTTTAAAGTTTCATTTTTATTTAAACTCAAGAGCTGTATGGAACATTTTCTTACATTAAGACTGAGATCAAAACTCTTTGACAAAAGTTCGCTATAAAAATAAATTACGTTATGAAATTTTACAAATTTTATAAATAATTTTTTAAACCCATTTCATTTGAACGGGAAATGGGCATTGGCGCCTCTTCCGTCGATTGTCTTGTAACTGTTCATGATAATCTTTTCCTTGAGCTGGATGACCATGTCTCTCTGGAAAATGATCCACAGAGGCTCAGTTTGAATAACTACTGAATCGGTTCTGCTAACAACATAATGGGCAAGAGAAGACTCTGTTGAGATTATGACATGGAGTAAACTAGTTGCAAAAGAAAATATGGTAAATCATAGATAACAAGATGCTACACTAATTCCTATAAATTATAACTTAATGGAAGTCGACTACAGAGAACATGACCAAACTTATCTGGATGTTGAACAGAGCTCGTGTGCACGAATCTGCATGAACACTTTGCCCCTTCTTATATAGCAAATTGAGAGTTGTTAAATGATTAAACTAAGGAGTTAGGTACTAATGTTGGAACCTACTAATCTCCCAACATTTTCAATGCTAATTATTTTTAATTATAGTAATATATAATTAGAAAGATGTGAAGGGAGCAATAACACTTCAATTCTATCAACCAATTAGAAATGAAAAACACAAATATTTTTATAATATCAAAAAAAAAAATTGTTTTCCTATGTTAAACATTACATTGCATACACAAATTTATGGTAAAAGGAAAATTAATTAATGTCACGTAAAAGGCAAACTCATTGCTATAGTCCCATGGCATGGACTAATAAGATCTTTAAAATAATACATAAATGTAGTGTGTTATGTTTTTGTTATTTTATTTTATGGCATTATGTATGCATTTTCAATTCAATTGAGCCATGTTTTTAATAGTCACAGTATCGTAAAATAAAATTGCAAGTTATTTGGTATGTTGTATTTGAGAGGTCCATTCCACAATTCAGTATTAGGTTGATGTGTGATTCCTTGTTTAAATTCAATGTGGTGTTGACATGTGTCATTCTTAAATAATAATAAAAAAAAATAAGTTAATGAAAATTGTACATGTAGGTTGTCTGTTTTAAAGTGTAAAAGAAAGAGTTTGCACCTCTAAATATTTGATCCTTATAGGATCTTAGTAAAACCAGAATTAAGATGGATCTATATTAGTATAATATGAGTGAGTCCCATTTACAAAAAGCATTTACATCATATCAGATAGAGAAAACATTCAGATATAATGTTAATGAATACTCACCAATTAAATAATGAGATCTTGTAATTTTACAAATTTTATAAATAAATATTAAGGTTTCATTTTTATTTAAACTCAAGAAATTTATGTAACATTTACAGAAATTAAGACTGAGATCAAAACTCTTTTACAAAAGTTCACTATAAAAAAAAAATTCTTACAATTTTACAAATTTTATAAATAAAATTTTAAACCCATTTCATTTGAACGGGAAAATTTAATATGTTATCTAAGAAATATTCAGCAACTGATAAAGACTTCTTTCAATCAAAGAATGAGTCCTGATTGCTTTCCTTTATTCATTGAACTCAATGAAATGTTTGCAGCGCCAATCAAATAAAAATGATTTCATATTACAATTTCCAACATCAAAACTTTTAACTTTAACAATCCATTAAAAATTCTACCGAAAACCCCCCAATGGTATAGCATGTAACAACAGGACAAATGGTATTTGATAACTTTGATATGAAGAAATGGAAGCGAAACATCAATCAGTTTTGCAGCGGGGAGAGTAAGGAGTCTTTCCTCCATGAAGCCTCTCATTTCTCTTCTCCAAAAACCGTTGAATAGAAAATTTGGGAGTCGTTGGAAGTGCCACGGCAACAACAATTGCAAATTGAAGTCAAATATATGTTTTCCATTTATTGGAAAATTAGAATGGCTTTCACTCTTTAGTTACAGCTCCTCTTATCGATTTTCATCATCTGAGCAAATTGTGTGTTGTTGACTATGGCTACAGGTGATGGCAAGGGAGTGATAGGAGTTGAAGGCATAGAAGGCGTCGATGAGGGAGTCCCACTTATTCTTCTTGCCACCATCATTATGGCCTTTTCCTGGACCTCCCCCACAACACAACAATATCTCAATCTCAATCTTTATTTGCAAAAATACAACATAACGAAATCTACAAGAAAAAAAACATAACGAAATCTACAAGAAAAACAACCTCGTGCAGGCACGCTCTACTACCTTATCTGTCGATACATGGTAAACGTTCACTTTCCCCACATAGAAAATTGTGAGAAGCTTAGAAGGGGATAGTAGATTTGTTTCTCTCGGCTCTGCATAATAAAACCGTGGTTAGTATAAAATTCTCCACTCGATGTAATTTGGAAAATTCTCCACTCGATGTAATTTGGAAAATTTTCCACTCGATGTAATTTGAAAACAGAAGAGGGGAACAAGATTTAACTTGATTCTGATAAATCGAACGCTAAAACAAGCACTGGAGAGCTTGAGTGGGTTTAATGGTTAAGAACATGTGTTTCTCATAAGAGGTCACAAGTTCAAATCCAAAGGTAGGGTAGGGTAGGGTAGGGTATGTATACCTCCCTAGACTGTACCTGTCAAATCATTGGGCAGAGGAGGTCTCTTTCCAGAATTGTACCCATCAAAATTACAGGTGACTTTGGTTTCTAAAATCTAGCTTGAGGATAATTATACCTATTAAATTTGGGCGTTGTCTAACTGTTCACAGTTTTGGCTTTTCTTACCTAAATCTGGAGATATGAATCTGCGCGAAATCATAATTTTATGTTATTTAAATTGCATTTCTAAATGCAGAAATGGATTCAAAGTATTGAAAAATCTTTAGAACATTCGGATTATACAGATTTTGGATAAATATGACCGAGAAAAAGAACCAAAAATTAAAACATTTAAATTACGACCTAAATTTGAAAAAGAATTTCTATATGAAAAAAGTTAAATTTCTTCATAATCTCTTTGAATGGGATCGGACAGTAATGGCTTTAGCATCCAATTTATTCATATTATCTTTTGGAATATGAGCAAAATCCTTACACCCAAATACTTTTAAATTATGAACTGTAGGTTTGGAACCATACAAGGCTTCGAAAGGAGTAACATTATCAAGACACCTTGTTGGACTTCTATTCTTTAAATAAACTACAGTATTTATGGTTCCAGCCCAAAATGCNGAGAGATTCTTACCTTTCATCATAATGCGTGCACACTCTTCCAGAGTTCTATTTTTCCTTTCAACAACTCTGTTCTACTGTGGAGTGTGAGGTATTGTAAACTGTTGTACCATTCCATGATCTTTGCAATATTTGATGAAGTCCCCTGATTTATACTCTCCCCCTTGATCTGAATAGAGGATTTTGATGGATTTTCCTGTCTTCTTTTCCACCATGGTTTTGAATTCCTTAAAGTACTCGAAAACATAATGTTTTCTTCTAAGGAAGTAAACCCATGTGTATCTCATGCAATCACCAATAAATAACAGAAACTAAAATGCACCTCCTAAATACCTAGTCTGCGTAGGCCCACAAACATCAGTATGCACAAGATCCAAAACATCTCTCTTTTTCTTATCAAGATTAGAGGGGAATTCATATCTGTGCATATTTCCTAATGCACATCCATCACAAGAAACATTCTCATTCTTTAACATGGGAAGTCCTTCAACCATATTCTTTTTTTGTAATAACAATAAATCAAGATGATTAATGTGTCCATACCTTTGATTCCAAATAAGATTGGTTGGCATAGTTGCAAAAGTCAATGCGTAATGTGCTTTGCTGGTAACATAAAGTTTGTATAGGCCTCCTGCTCTGACTCTCGTTGCAACAGTTTTTAATTGGTCCAGCAGATCTTTCACTATGCAATAATTCTTGAAGAATTCAACCTTCAAGTTCTTATCTATAATGGTGGACACGGAGATCAAATTTTTATTTATCCCTGGCACATAAACAACATTGCAAATGTGACGAATAGTACCATTCGGCAATGTCACATGAATGTCTCCATATCCCTTGATCTCATGAGCGTAGTCATCTCCAAGATATATGTTGGCTCCATTCTATGTTTCTTTAAAATTAGTGTACCACATCTTATTACATGTCATATGTACTGATGCTCCAGAATCCACAAACCAGGCATAAAAATCATCTGTTTCAACAGATAAAGAAGCATTAGACACAAACATCCTAAGATCCCATGAATCAAAATTTGGGGGTTCATCAATATCATCACTAGCAATAAATAATCTGAGATCGTGATTTGAAGATTTTTCTGCATAATGACCTGAATGAGTTCTAGGTTTATTCCTAGCCTCATCACTCTTCTTCTTATGACATTATTTAACAATATTTCCAGGTTGACCACAATAAAAACAAATCTTTGACTCATTCATGTTAGATTGCATACCTTGATTCGGCCTTGGATATTGTCTTCTTTGTGATGAACTGCCTCTCTGCAATGAACTACTTCCTCTACCTCTTTCTCTTGATCTCCCTCTCGTGGATTTTTTATTTGACCATAGTGCCAAATATTTATTCTAAGGCTGCATATTCCCGCACCTCTCTTCCTCTTACAGCAAAATTCCTATCAATTCTTCAAAAGTAGGAGGTTTCTCCCTTGCTGCGAGACCTGTTATGAACATATGATAATCTTCTAGCATACCATTTAAGGTAATAGTGACAAGATCAGTGCTGGAAACAGTTTCCCCTATATTTCCTAGCTTGTCTTTCACCTCTTTAATACAACCCAAAAATGAACTAACTGATTCATTTCCATCCATCTTAATGCTTAGAAATTTAGTTTTCAGGAACAAAATATGATTTGTGTTGCTATTTTCATACAAGGCTTTAAGCACTGCCCACGTTTCAATAGAAGTGTTAGATTCTCTAATATGTGGAATTATGCTATCTTTAACAGACATGCGCAACAATACATTTTCCTTGTTTTCGCACTTATCCCATTCTTGGATCTATGTTGTTGTCGCACTGGTAGCAGCATCTGGTTTCGCTTCAGTTCCCTTCATAATGCTCCAAACACCATAGCCTTCCATGAGTGTCTGCATCTTGAATTTCCAGTTAATGAAATTTGAGCCATCTAACTTGTTGGCTTCGTTGAGGTAGGTCTCCACCAGAGGATTCGTCATCTCTGCAAGTGTCTGCTTGTTCAATAAGACAATGGATCCTTGTATCACAAAAGGTGAATCACCAAGAATACGCAACTTTCATCAATTTCCTCCTTTTGTTGAGAAATGCGTCACTCTTCTTTCAGATCCATCGATCTGAGTCTACCTAGGCTCTTAGCTTAAAGAAAATATGAGAAATTTTTAAAAGAACCCTTAACACCATTCCATGCATAAAATACTCATGCTCATTTATAAAAATGCTCTCATATAAAAACTCACATGTAAAAAAAACTCACACTCGTATGTATAAAAAAGAATTTAAATTTCTTAAAATTAATCCTTTTTAATACACATACATCCACTTTTAAATAAACTTTCAACCTCACTCACAAAGGTAAAGTTTAAACCTTACAAAGAATCCACTTTAATAAAAAACTCACTCTTTTTGAAAAAGAACCTTCACGATTTATAAAGCAATCTAAAATATATCCCCTTTCTCATTTTCATTCATAAGTGAAGTTGTGGCACTCTTTTTCAATCACTAGTACATATGACCAAATTTGTGAAGGTTTTTCGTTGATATTGCCACACTTATCCGTCGCAATTTCCACGAAAGCCGAGATTTTTTTCGTCGGAATAATTTCGTCGCTATATCCACGATCCAGGTGTGCGTGGAAACATTGACAAAATAAGCTCTTCGCGTGTCACCACCTTCAAGATCGGTTAACCCTATGCATCATCGCAATTACGATGACATTATGCCGCAATAACAACAAAAAAGTGTGGCAATTACGATGAAAAGTTATGCCAAGCCAATAACTTACGACGCAAATGTTGAATGTACGACACAAAACTGTCACAACTTGCGACGAAAATCTGTGGCAATATCGACGAAAATCTATCTCAATACCAAACTTACAACGCAGATGTTGTATGTGCGACGAAAATTTGTCAAAAATTGTGACGAACTTTCGTCGCTATTGCGACGGTTGTGGTAAAATACAAAATTTGTTTCCGAGGAATTATCGTCGATATTGCGACAATGACTTTAAGTTTTTTTTTTTAAATTACATGAGATATGGTATTACCATATTACATTGTAATATGATATACCATATTGTATGCCATATTACAATGTAATATGGTAATTCCATATTACATTATTATTACATTGTAATATTGTAATATTCTATTGAAAGATGGATGTTAGAGAAAATGTGTAGATATTTTAGATTGAACAAGATTATAATATATATATATGCTACAAATAATCAAGGCACT
>SNQJ01S0032161.1:40061-57814 GCA_010110895.2 Picea sitchensis
TGATAATTTATTTTTCACTTGGTTGTTTAAAATTAATTAAGCAATTATAGTGACCAACAGCGATAAATTAACTACCAAATTGTAATGGAAGAATATTTTGATCATGGTGAGCAAGTTCTGATCAATGAGGATGAGATTCAAGACTTCCCTTGGGTGGAGCATAATTAAAAGTTGACAAAGGTGACAGTCAAAACCAAATGGACATAATATGTCTTAATTTTAGGGGATAATCATACATATTGAGTGTATGTCAAACTAGATTTGAGCGAAAGTGGAGAAAATGGATAAATAGTTGATCAAGGCAACTCTGGGAATCACAATGACACTTATTGGGATACAAGAGGGGATCCAGAAATTTAAAATCAATGTAGGAATGAGTGAATCAATGAAAATTCTTCAACAAAGTGTGACAACGACTTCCATTAATGTTTAAAATAGACATCATTAGATGAGATGGTACAAGTGTTGATGTTTCCCTAATTTTGGGTTTTTAACATTTTTTATTGGTGTTTTCAATTATTAATGAATAAATGAATATGGATACATAAATAAAAAGGATACGTGTGCCCCATGTTGGAACACCAAGCATTGATGGTTAATCACACATCTCCTAGGTTTTGTTGGTCAAGAGTTCAACCTACATCTAGATACAGTTAGTCATGTTTTTGACCAGCACACTACATCAATTGGTCAAGTAGTCGAAGTTATTGTCGGTCAGAGAGTCGACCAATTGTAGAAGATTATAGAGTGGTGGATCGACCATCCCCACAATACACTATGAGTTGGATGTGTAAGAGGTCGGGTTGAACATCCTTTTTGAGATGAGTCGACAATGCGAAATTGGCGAAGTGAACTCTAACAATCAATGGTTACATGTGGACAAGATATTTGATATTCTATGGGATTTGGTTAGATATTGAGTTTATAAATACCAGACCCCTTAGGTCATTGTCATCATGAAAATTTATATTGTGCAATAGATCATGTGGATAAACACGTGCAATATGCACTGTGATTTTTTTATCACAATGCGCTTTGCTTAAGTGTTGTAATGGTGTATTTAAATACCAACCTCTATCTTTGAATTTTTTGTTCCTCTTCAATTATTGGCATTATTGTGCTTTCTATTTCATGTCATATTCCACCTTATTCCCCAACACCATGAACAAGTGACCAAGTATCTCTGCCATGTGTGGCTAGATTTGTGATAGTGATCATGGATGGGGCCCCTAGGGTAGGTCTCCTTGGGGGGTATATGAGTGATGAACTCGAATTCATATGTTCTACTGGTCATGGAAAAAATCAAAGTATAATGAAATGTGATGAATTATGTATCATAACCAACTAAAAAAATGAAAATTTATAAGATTTTCAGGGGATGGGTCAACATTAATAGGAGAAAAAAGTATCAATCTTATTCTCTAAGATGTGGACTATAAAAACAACTAATCCTATGGGAAGAGAAATGTGGGTATTGATAATATAATATGGTGCCAAAACCAAGGAAACCCATGAGTGCAGAGTTTTACTACTCTAGAAACAACTTAATGCATGTGGAACCAGGTTAATCTACTTCTTACGTTAAGACGAGAAACCCTAAATGTACACTAGAGGGGAGAACACTGGGAATTTAAACACATAAAGGGATTGTCTACATGCCAATTTAAAGAAGTATACTCGAGGGGGAGGGGACAAAAGCATTGTTGTGTGTGTTAAGGAGAAAAAGTGGCTTCTTAGCAACTACCTGCACACATAAAACTAAATAATTGGCATGAATTTAATCATGATAATAAATGTAGTGGTGAAAACAATGTAAAAAATAGATTAAGTGATCTCACATATGTTTTTGTTGAATTTTGGTGGGGGGAAATGTCCCTAGAATGATATTTTTGTTGATAATGAATGGATATCACATCATTGAAAGTGGAAGGATCATAATTCCAATGGCATGAATGGAAATGGAAATGGATCTTCTGAGCTCTCGAATGAACCTTTGAAAGTTTGTGAAGGGTCCATATAAATACGGTGGGGTATGTTAGTCCCTAATGTTTCACTCAACCGTGAGAGGGAAATCTAGGGAATCATCAAGTTATTGCAATGGTTTTATGAATAAGATTTATAATAAGTTTTTGAAATGATTTGAAGGTTGGTTCAAGAACAATGCTAAGTATTAACCTCAAATAAGTAAGATCAAATCACATCTCACGGACTTAGTAAATGGTAGTCAATCTAATAATTAGATGGAAAAAGTAATATGAAAGATAAAAAAGTATGTAAGCTTCCAAATTGTCTACTTAATATGAAACTCTTGATCATAAATGTCATTTAAGAAACAAGATGAAAGTACTTGAAAACAAATCTAATTATGAACAAGAAAACAATAAAGTATTCACTAGCTTACACACAACCAACATACATCATATGATTTGCAACAAATTAGCATTTGTTCAAGTAAGAAAAATATATAAATATAGACAAGAATAGAAATATAACCATCAGATAGTGTTTTCCATTTAGTATCAAAATGAAATAGTTCTTTGTTTTACAATATCTGCTAAAAAATGGCCAATGGTTCCCAACCAAATCAACCCCTAATTCTATTAATCAGATCTCTTTTTAAACACCACAATTAGTTTCTTGAGATCCTATTTTTTAGATCATAGTTCAGATAAGATATTATGTTAGGGATAACATTTAGGAGATGTATCCTCATACATATAATTCAAATTTCTATAACCTAGTCTTTAGACACTTAATCTCGAATATAGACTAGTTTTTTATCTGATGAAATATTTAGATCTCACAAAACATGGAGTAAATTTGATTCTGAGTTGGTCCACCTAAAGAATAGAAACTCCTTCTTGTGATGAGAAAAAAACTTTAACCTATCGGAAATACCCTACCATTGTATAGCTCATAATAATATCATAGGTAATGTTGTATTCATCAAAAAGTAAGAAATTGTAGGATGCCTCTTTTAAGCCTTCATTGTATGATAGTCGCAGAAGATTTGTTCTTCCTTTGTTTCAACTTGGTTTTCAAAACCACATTCTGCCAATACAATTTGATATATGCCTCTCTTACCTCTTTGAGAAAAACTTCATGATCCTTCTTCTTTTTGAGCTTCTACAACTTTTCATGTTGCTTAGCATTCCATTATTCCACCATAGACTTTTATTGCTTCAATTGCATGATAATGGTTTGTAATTCTCTTACCCTGTCTTTTTCATTTCTCATTTCCATTCTGAATTATGGATGTTCTTCAACTTGAGGAGGTTGATTTAGATCAATAGAAAATATTGACTTTTTGACTTTGAATTCATGTCTATGATCCTTTGAGGATGAACCACCAACAATTTCTTCAGCTTCATCACTGTCTGTCATTTTTTCCCCTAAGAATCTTGCAACTCCCTTATCTCTGGAAAATAATTGAATTCTAGTTTGATCTCAGCATCCATTGTATCATCTTCTAGATCTTTTGAATGGTCCTTTTTTAGAGAGGACCTGGGAAAAGTTTTGGATTTTAAGCTCAGCTTTTTGGCTGCTCTATTCACATGCCTCATTGAATGCTCTACTACTTGTTTACCCTTTTCATATTTTCTCTGTTTCTTCACAGTATCCTCATCATAACATTCCTCTTTAGGTTCTAATTTAACCTTTTTCCATTTGTATGAAGAGCTTACATGTGACTTTCCCTTTTCTTCCAATGTACTTTCAATTGTATCATCGTCGATGAAAATTATATTGTCTACCTTAATAGAAGGATCAAATAGGGCCTTTGAATTCAATTTCAACTTATTGGTTGCCCTAGTTTTAGATTTGCTCGGATAGTTCACCACTAGTTTATCCTTCCTTTATTTGCTCAATTTATTATTTTTATCATTTACAACGGGTTCCTTATATTTCTACATGGTCTGTCAAAGATTTTGATTCGTTGATCCTCTGATATGGATCTCTTTGTAATACTAAGGCTCTTGTTTTGGAAGAAGCAACTCATCCTGAAATTGAAAATCTACTTCTACCTGTACTTTTTGTTTCTTTTTCCGTGTTCTGGTGATTTTGGCTACAGGGGCACCTTTATTCGAATCTTATGTTTCCTTCTATAACAACAACTTTATTTTACTTGATCGAGTCACTCTAGATATAGGGGAACTTTCTTTTACTGTAGTAGCAGGGGTTTTAGAAACTGTCTCTTCTTTTTTAGATTCATGTTTAGGAGACGTTTTATGCTTAGGTTCCTATTCTTCAAGTTCAATGGATTCAATTAACATGTCCCAAGGGAGATGGACTTCTCCCAAGGCATACATGATCAGGGTTTTAATCAATCTATGGTAAAAAAGACTCTTACTAGCAGTTGCAGGGTGAGATTCTATCCTTTTAAAGATATTTTTGACAAGGTTTTTAATACAAAGAAAGGAAAAAAAAGAGGGATATCACCATTCAAATGCATCAACAGCCTAATGTGATAAAAATGGACAAGGTAAAAACATCCTTCACATGTAATGTACCTGTGAATCACCATTAAAGCAGTCTGTCACTCTTTTTTCATCCAGCTCTCTGGGATACCCTGAGTCTAGTTAGGATCTTGGCATTGTGGGAGTAATATCCGATTTACAAATTCCATAGTTATCTCCTCTTTCTTCCACCATCTCTCTCCATACACAGATAACCTGCATGCAGTCCCGATTGAGTGTTATGTCACATGAATCATAACCTTACCTACCATTGTTGCAAACCCATCAAATTTTTATGAAAACATCAAAGAAATTTTTTCATGATAAACCTCGAGTGTTGTACAGAAGTTGAACCACCCTACATATCTAAACTTCTGCGAAATATCTTGGTAGGATTTGAGAAATTATTCACCTTTTGGTTCTAGTTGAGTAATTTTCCCTCTTTTCTTAGGTTCCATGATGCAGATTACAACTACAAAATTTTAGAGGTTGGTTAGGGTTTCTATCAACAACACTTAGAACCTTTGATCATAGGTATACTTGTAGAAGAGATTCACCATCTGCAAATCTCATATAAACTAAGACACGAACACAATGAAGAGATCGGATGTCACCTTTCAGCAGTCATGATTTGAAACTAGTAGACCTATGATCTGATATAAGAATGGATAAGTACGCACCAATATATTCAAATGAGTATCATAACTGAATTCATGACCTGATCTTAATCATCAATGATGTTGGCTTCTAGTAAATGATCTCAGGAGTTTCTGACACGATCTGGTGAATTTGGCACATAAATAATAATGATTACTCCTCGCGCTACAACAATAGTGTTTTTCTTGCAGCACCTTTTCCCTTTAGAAAAATTTCAAATTTTAAATGAGGGAAAGGACTTATGATTTGATGGGAAGTTCCTAGAAGTCTAATTCTAAGCTTAATCACACTAATGAATGTTAAAAAACACTCAAAAATAATAACACAAGGACACTTTTAAAACTATAGAAGAAGAAAACATAGTATAAAGTAATGCTTGGAAAGGATAGGGCACGGAAAAGAATCTTCAACAGTCATTGCAAACTCAAGTACTAACACTGGCTCCTTATAGGGATAATGTTTCATGGTGAAACTTTAAGAACCTACATACCAATGCCTTTATCTCCCTAATCATCATAAAAACTTTCACTGTAATTTATTTTCCTGTTCTTCCATTCCTTTATTTGTAATCCAAAATGAAAATCACAAAACTTGCAAAGTAGTCTTTCCATTGGGCTTATGGAGTCTTATTTAAATAAATCAACTAATCAAACCATACTGTACAAACATAAAATATTCAGTTTTTTTATAAGAAGTATGGTTTTTGAAACCTCCCATTCATTAGGCCTCCCAAGATTTCACTATCATCCAAATTGTGTAAGAGGAAAGTATTGTTATTCATGATGTTAGCTATTCTGAAAGGACCATATCGTAAATTGTCAAACTTACCATGTTGAGACTTGTCCTCTCTTCTAGCATCCCACCTCAACATAAGATCTCCTTCTTGGAAAATATTTTTTTTGTTCTTCTTGTCAAAAGTTCCCTTCACCTTCTTCTGATAAATGACAACTTCCCTATGTAGATTTTCTATATCATGTTGAACTTCTATGATCTGGAAAATCCTTCTTTGAATATCATTGGGCTCTTCTAACTCTTCTTGCATAAATTTCACAACAAGTAATCTGAGTTGGTTTGGAAGTACAACCTATGTTCCATAAACTATTTGAAAAGGTGAAGTTCCAATAAATTTCTTAGTAATGATTCGATCAGCCTACAAGGCCAATTTCAATTTTGAATACCATGATCTCTTGTTTTTTGTGAGAAATTTGTTAATGGTCCTTATAAGGATCCTATTAGAGGATTCTTCTAATCCATTTCCTTGAGGATAGTAAGGAGTGGAGTGAACCATCTTGATGTTGTACTTATTAAAAAACACAACCATTGAATTTGACTTGAAAGCCTGGGCATTATTAGTAATCAACTTTCTAGGACACCCAAATCTCGAGAAATTGTTTTCTTTAAGAAAAGTCATGTTTACCTTATCTGCTGTATTTCATATTGGGATTGCTTCAATCGATTTGGAAAAGTAATATATGGTTGTGAGTATCCATTTGTTTTGTCCAAAAGATGGAGGATGAATTTCTCCAATCAAATCCAAGCCCCACAGTTGAAAAGGTCCATGGGAAATAATGGGTGTCAGAGGAATAGACATAAGATTCTATTTTCTTGCAAACTTTTGACATGGTTCACATGCCTTGACTTGATCAAACACATCAGAGAACAATACATGCTAGTAATAACTTGCTCTCAATATTTTGAAAGTTGTGGCTTTCCAATGATGATGCCCCCCACAAAATCCTTTGTGTAAGTCATTGAAAAATGTTTTTCTTCCTCTTCATCAACACATATCAATATAATTCCATTAGGATCTCTCCAAAACACAAATCTGATTAGATTGATTTTATATTTTTGAAAATTTTATCTTTTTTATTTTCAATTTTAATTTATTTTCTTATAAAATTGTATTTTTTTTATAAAATGTATTGCAATTGTTATTTGATACATTAATATGTGTATGTCTATATATTTTATTTTGATCAAATAAATTATAAATTGATACAATGTAGCTTCCTCTCATAATAACATTAATGTAATATTTTTGTTTTAATATATATATATATATATATATATATATATATATATATATATATATATATATATATATATATATATATATATACTATATATATATATATATATATATATTTCTTTGATAGGTACATATATATTTTTTTGGTAATGTGGGTTCACACTAACATATATATTTTTGAGTATGTAGATTTTCACACTTCCTCATAATGTTTTTTTAGATTTCCAGATGTATATTGTGTATGGAGTTTTTGAAAAGTTCAATGTTTCTAGTGGACACTCCATCCATCAACATGGACTATAGAAGCAATGAGATTTCAACCTTTATAAACACTTACATCACAAAAATCTAAAAAAACATATATATTTTTATTAACATCATATGTTAAGGGGTTTTTACCTCTATACCTAATTCTTTTTTTTTCCCAAAAATTTAAAGAATTTTTCAATAACATTGTTGTAATATTTCTCTTTAATGTTAAGATGTACATCTCTTTAATATTAACATATATATTTTTACTAGAATAGCCGACTCACGGCTGGAGAACGCCGAAAGGGTTCCATTCAGAACAAGAGTCGTGACTGAGCCGACTCCAGCACAGAGCGCACATAAACAACATGACAGAAATTACCCCATGCGTGCGGAAGGTATGGTATGATTTGAGTGCGTTCTGGATAATGACAGGTGAATATTAAACGTTCGTGCAGGTCATGGCATAAAAGGACCTTTCAGATATAAAAAATGAATGTGTGACACCAAAATGAAACGTGTGCAGAGTGTTTTTTAATGATATAAACATGGTTTGCATATAATTTAATCCTCTTTAATCATTTGAACGTGGCAATTATGTATTTTTACAGTAAATTTATAATGTGATTAGGTAAATGTAAAAAAGTAAACATGTTAACGGATGCCTTCATAAATGCAAGGAAGTTATGAACAATAAATCTGAAGCATTGATTTTGATGGACGATTAAGAATATGCCAACATCTTCAATGCTTAGCCATCATATTAGAATTTAAGATTAAAATATCATTAATTGTGCCCATTGTCAATAGGTGTATGCCTTTCGGCGTAATTAACATCATATGTTAAAAAGTTTTTACCTTTATACATAATTCTTGTTTCTTATTTTTAGTCCCTACCTGCGGCAAAGGGACTCTAGCATTCGCTTGGCGATCAACCATCGTTGACCACCTATTAGTGGGTTCATTTTGGTAAATGGAAGCCTATTATTAGGTGCATTTTGGTAAATGAGTTGGTGCAATAGCTAAAGTTTTCGAAACAATTTTTATTATTTAATTTTTTTAAATAAAAAAAATATTTTTTTTATTATTACAAATATATATTATGATTTTCCTATTGGTCTATACAGGAGTGACGAGACTTAATACCTCTGGTCGTGATGTATTGTTTTAAGATATTTGTGAGAATATAAAAAATAATTTTAATTAATTTTAAAAACAAAATTTCAAATATTGCACAGTCACCACCTTCCATGCATGCGAGAACTTCATCAACACCTTCCAATCATGTAGGAAGGTAGTCAATGGAGGAAGTCTTCATGGATTTTGAATCTGATGAGTGTGCATGACTTAATCAAAGCCGCCCTAGACATTGCCGCCAAGGACGTGGAATGGAAGAAGATGAAATGCTGGAGAGAGCTGAAAAACTTTCGAATACTTGCGACTTCTACAAGTCCTCCTGCCGGTGTGATATTCAATGCCACAATAAGGATTGCTAATACACTGTCAACCTTAATTCACTGCCCAAAAGCTACGTCAGGGTGAAAATTGCTAATATTGGAATGGCTATAAGTATATATTTGTCTCACCTTAGATATAAATCGATGTTATAAATTTAAATACACTATGAAGGAAAACACAGTAATGTTACCAATTATTGACGAATTCGGGGTGTTCGCCTAACTGAAGGGCCTCTCTAGGTATAATTGAAATAATATTTATTTATATTATTAGTGGATGATAGTTTTACATGATTTTATGTATTCACTATCAAATTAATTGACATTATAATTGGCATAATAAATTATCCAGTAGTAGGATTTTGTTTCAACATATTTTTATTCTTTTGTTTTTAGATTTTTCAGACATGACAAACTTTTACTACCTATTAATTTGTTTTATTTTGAAATTTTTGGAAATATAAAATATGGTTTTTAATGCTTTCGTATATTTCCATTTGATAGCATTTGATATAAATTGAGTAAAATAAAGATATATGTAATAAAAACTACAAAACCAAGTAGACATATTTGTACCATCACTTCCCTGGTTGCGAAGCCTTGGCGTCATTTGCCTTCATTATCGTGATATTCTCGAGTACTAAGTTGTGAAACAAGTTTATCTTCTAGGACGGAGTCTAGTGTGCGTTCCCGAATTGAACATGAATCTTACAACACCCAGAGGGTTTCTCAAGTAATCATATGTCGGATCCCCCATTGGATATTTGTTCACTATCTAGTCACAAAACATCGAGAAATTTATTGATTTTGAGCTTTTATAATGTTCCACTTGAAAGAAAGTTTGGCCTTAAATTTTTGTGGGCACTGAATAGAATGAGAATTTTGACCCTGTAATCATATTTTGATCTGGGATTTAAATATGATGTCTTTTTGAAGAAAGAAAGAAAGATACTTAGTAGCATATGTTACTTACCTTGAGAACTTTGGGAGTTGATGGACTCCCCTCAATTTCTTTTCTACACTATGAAGTAGGGACAGCTAGTGCAGAGGACGAAGAAGGAAATTCACTCATATTTTGAGTGGTTGGCTCTGGATACAATCCAAAGGAGAAGATACCACTTTTTTGGGTGCCATTTCTTTATCAGATACCTCGGCACAACAATGCTGGTCAATGGAAGCAATGCTGGTCAGTTGTAGTGGGTACTGTAGTGGGTAGTGTCAATGGCAGCAATGTTGGTCGACTCTCATGGGTAGTGGCAATGGCCATGGTGGTCAGCTTTGGTGTGTAGTCTAAATGGCAAACTCATGCAAGTATCGTCACTGTAACCATCGTGGAAGATGGCCATGAAGCCCATCCACAAATGTCATTCTTTTTAGACAGGTCTTTAAAATGTGTAAAGTGTTATGTTTTTCATCCACAAATGTCATTCTTTTTAGACGACACGTTTTTAAAATGTGTTAAGTGTTATGTTTTTAAAAGTGATATAGAAGTATTTTATTTTTATTTTTATTTTTCTTTAAAGATTTTATAACTTGTAACATATTTGGTTAGAATATTTATTAGGATTGAGGACTAGGACTAGTACCAATGGATTTCGTTGTGCCTTCTAGGACCATTCAAGGCTATCTTAGGGTTTATAGTTTGTAGAATTTTGTATTGACATCTACAAATTCCCCTCAAAGATGAGTTTTCCCTCCGAGTTGCACTCAACATCTCTAGGTCATGTTACCCAGGGTTTAGTTGATAGAAACCTTGCAACTAGCCTTCACAACCTTTTGAGTCATCTTTGTTCAATGACCACAATGTGCACTTCCAGTTTCCAGGTCATGGTCAGTGTAGGAATATACTAACATGCGCCTATCGTCTGGATATGCTTTACCCCATGCGAACCCAACAACCTCGTCATCCATGTTCATAGGATTTTGCAGGTGGTGCGAAAGGAAACAAAGGCGATGCTAAATAGAATATTACATTTTTTCCATTCTTCGCTATTAGATCTATATGTGTATGGATTTGTGTAATGGGAATCTTGTACATGTTATAAATATGATCTTAAGTATGTGTGGGTGGTACAGGTTATGGATAATTTTAAAAAGGGTTATTTATTTATTCTTATGTTTTCATTGATGACTATATTCAAGTTATGAGTTTCTCGTCTAACAGTGTCATGTATTCCCCTCTCTATGTTTTTTCCAGTAATACATGATTAAAAACTACCCACTTTGGCCTTGATTCAAATTCCACAATCGAGCCTGACAACTTCCCTCATTCACAGTTTTGCAGCCCACTGTCATGCAAAATGAGATCTGCTATATCCCAAGACTCGTAATGTAATGTTCTCCGCTTGCTCTTATGCAGCCATCGATATATACTTGTACATACTTGTACACAGAATCGTTGAAAATCAATTTGTTGTGCTTATTGGAATTTGATGGATTAATTATTCTTTTCGCAGTTCGAAGTCATAAAAGGAGTTCGAATTCATAACAATAGGGGTAGCCGTGGCGCGAGTTGCTCAAGGCAACCCAAGTGCAATTATATTTTGAAAGAAGGAAAATAATTTGCAATCGATCTTTTGAAACAAGGATAATAATAATAATAATAATAATAATCATGTAATAAATATCGAATTTAAATTCTACCTTGTCTATCATTTATTACTACTGAGTGCATATGACTCCTACTGAATGGATATTACTACTGTGTCCACCTTATTGTCTATCTTTCCAGGGGTATTCTGGACATCGACTAATTCGAAGGTCAATTGGGGCATTAAAAACGTTATACTATGCAATTACTGACTGTGTCATTATCTCAAGGATTTTGCAATGAGAATTCAATAGTTTCATTGGCAAGCCAAAATCTACTATCAATACTGTAGGACTGATAATGTGATACAAAATGTATGAGTGTGAAGTGTATTTATGATAGAAACTAGTTTATCATGTCTTCATTCATTATTATTGGCATCATGGCATCATGAATGCATGTAGAAATCAT
Source organism: Picea sitchensis (assembly GCA_010110895.2). Classification (NCBI taxonomy): domain Eukaryota; kingdom Viridiplantae; phylum Streptophyta; class Pinopsida; order Pinales; family Pinaceae; genus Picea; species Picea sitchensis. The sequence goes on from SNQJ01S0032161.1 coordinate 51,909, forward strand.
TCACATGTTGGTTGAATCCATGAATGCTTAGGGATTTCATTCAAAAGGGCCTTCCATATCTTTTTAGTCGTTAAATAATTGCCACGGACATGAAGATTAGAACCTAAAGATTAAAAATATTATTAGTCGTGGTACTCTATTATAATTGAATTAGTGTTTTGTGGAAATTAATATTGCTAGCAAACAGGTACTACATGAAATGCACGACCAAAGTGCAAGGAAAATGGTAGGATTTGTACAGATTGAAGCATTTGCGCATAATAGACAATTAATGCAAGGTCAGAGATAAACCTTTTTCCAGTCTAAACTGCTACTCTCGGGAAGGCACTCAATGCTCACAAGTGTTTTCAGACAAAGGTGTGTTCTTGAGATTTCAGCATGCTCTGGGAAATGCATTCGTTGTTCACAAGTGTTTTCACGCAGAGATGGGTTGTTGGAGATCTCAGTGTGACACTTTGAAAATGAAAATTGAAGCTCGAGAGAGCCCATGTTATTTCTCGACATGATTGAAATTATTGCTCGAAATGATTGAAAGACAATGGCGTAGAGAGATGAAGATGTTGTTTTCAACGCTGAGATCTTTACTTCCAAATGAAAATATCCCAGTATTGTTTTTTTTTATGATGTCCAGGATTTTTGGTATTATCGAAATCAACGACATTCTCTATTTTTTATGTTTTATGGGAAATTGGATCTCATGGTGTGCAGGGAAAACGTTCAGTATCAGGCCAAGCGTAGGTAGTCGTTAATTACATTCTTCCAATACATCAAAAAATCGAAGATCTTTCAATAGAAAGAGATAAAATGAAGGCCATAGCCAACTCAAAGAGAATTTCAAATGTTTCCTTGGATGGAGTGCAATTCTCATGCAACATAAAGATCCTTTAACGAAGCCATATAGAAAGATTTGGAGACTATCCATCACAATATCTGTTAGAAATGGATCATGACCAGTTGTCTATAGACCAGCTATGTAGCACCAGCTCAGTGAAGACAGATGAATAGCCTTCATGTTGGGTCAAGGAAACAACGTTCACAAAATTCTTCTAACTTCATACAACTTTGTGTAAAAAATATTGCATTGATTTCGAATGCTCGTGGCAAATTATTATTGCATTGATTTCTTATGCTCGTGGCAAATTATTTTTTATAACGTCAATTAAAGCTTAAAAATTCCTTGCCATCTCGCGATAACCAGCCATTTTAGTGAGACTATCATAATGCTTCTAAGATCTTCCTTTAAGCATAAGTTACTAACAAATTTTGTTTTAGGATATAAAGTATAGTTTTTTCATAAGAGACTCTAAGATCACACTGAAGGTGACATAATTATTTCTTAAACATGTAGATCAAATGCTCTTATCTTTCTTTACATACCTTTCATTTTGTGAGCTTCCCTTAAGTGGTAAATTGTTGAGTTATTCTCTACCTCTGTTTGTTTGCTAATATTTTTTTAATACTTATTTTATCTTATTATTTATTTTAGATGCACTTGTATGTACACTTCATTGATGTTCTTTTTTTTAACTTTGAGTTTTAACTTTAATTAATTATATTACCATGAGATAGGCTTGAATCATAAGTCATATTCATGTGACAACTCTATTTGAGTTGAGCGCTACAGGATATGCCATGTCCAAATTCAAATTCCATTACATTATAAATTGAAGCTGAAACTGTGGATATGATTGGCATAGTTGTGAAGCTGAAATTATTGATATGATTGACATCACTCACGTTTTTTCCTTTTGAAGAATTATTTGACAAGGAACGTTAACTTTAAGATGTAGAATGTTATAGGCACTAAAATAATAACAGCCTCAATTTGAGATTTAGACATTTGAAGAAAAAACTCGAATCCCTTATGTTTGATCCAATGTCAATGTTGATGAATCAAATATCTATTATTAATTTTCCTTTATTGTGTACAAATTAAGATTCACGTATTGATTAGTAAGCTTACAACATAGATTAGCACAAGCATCAAAAAAGTAATTTGTTTTTATAGTCAATTCATAGTTTTATAGTTTATATAAGAATAATTAAAAAAAAAAATCAATAGATTAAAATTTATATGAATGTTCAAAAAAACTGCTTTAATTTCCAACTTGGCAAACCACCTCTAAATTTTGATTATTAAATGTGCTCTAAAAATCCGGTTTCCAAGTACCAATGACTATTACCTTTTATTTTATTTACATGTGCTTTCATTTTAGTCAACTATTTTTTTTTTGGTGTAAAGTAGTAAGGTCTTTTAGATGTTATTTATGTCTTTTGCCAAGAACATCATATTATCATGTACTCTTATTTAAATATTTTGATTCATTTAAGTAAAACAAACAATAATGATACTTTTAAATCATATGATACTTTTAAATCATATGGAACCATTTTGTATAAGTATAAATTTTCTTCTCTCCATTCAATTAAAATTGTTAATCTCCATATTTTTTAAAATTTTATTTAATAGATTATATCAAAATATATATTTTTAATTAAACTAAATTACATGATAGCCAACGATTATTCTCTCCACTCAATCAAAATTGTTACCTTCTTCATACTTCCTAAAGTTATATATAATTCTCTCCACTCAATCAAAATTGTTACCTTCTTCATACTTCCTAAAGTTATATATATATATATATATGATAGCTAAAGATTCACACTAAAATGAACTTCTTTATTTTATATATATATATATATATATATATATATATATAATTTCTACATTATAATTTAAGTTTTTGTTTTTTTAAATTTAAAAAATAAAAAGAAATGTTACAGTTTATTTTATTTTCTAAGAATTAATTAAAATACAAAAAAATTATATTCCATTTTTAGTGATACATTAAATTTTTTCAATAAACTAAAAAATATTTCTAAAAACATAATTTAATCAAAATGCTACTTAAAATGAAAAGTGAAATTGAAAATACCTTATATGAAGTGTTATATTCTATAAGGTTTATAAAGTGTTATATTCGATAAGGTTTGAAAGAAATATTTATAACATAAATACATTTTGTATTAACATCCATAAATAAAGTAATCTTTCATTATACAAGTTGTATCATCAACATTCAATAAAGGTTGAGCAATGTTCCACATATTCTCAATAAACATTGAACAATGTTCCACATATTCTAAAAAAAAAGAGATAACAATGAACAACATTCCACATACATGAGAGATTGAGTAGTGTTCCATATGTATGAAAAAAAAGGAGAGAACATTTTTAAGAGATTATAGGTATTAACAATACATATATTTAATCTTTCAATAAAACATAATAGAGAGAAGATATGAAATTTTATAATTCTAAAAGCAATTCCAAAATATCTTAAGATAGAGTATTTTATTATTACTTTACTATTATTTTTATTTCACACATTAGTAAGTACACAATGTGTTTAAATGGAGAGGAGAGAAAGATTAAACACTAGGTTACAAATTAGTTTTTTTAAATACATATAAATTAAATTATTAAGGAAAAAAAGGTTTTCATAAAAAATAAATTTTAACACCTTCTTTTAATGTTTATATCAATATGAACATTAATGAAACCAAATAAACACATTTTACAAAAAATATTTTTTGAACTTTGATTTTTTTTATGACTATATGAACATTAATGAAACCAAATAAACACATTTTACAAAAAATATTTTTTGAACTTTGATTTTTTTTATGACTATAGATGACTTATTTGTAATGATAATACTTCTAACCATTCTATTGGAATACTTCCATATGTTGAAATACATGGTCTTCCAATGGAGAAAGCAGTTTATTCTATAATATTTTTCTCTATCTAAATACATGATATGCCACTATATTCTTCACTTTCCTAAAAAAAAAATAGTATATATACTATATGTATCCATAAATCAATTAACCAAACCATGGACCATGTTTTCTTAACCAGGCTTCAGCACATCTAATTAATTATGTTACTTTGTTCTATGAACGGTCTTTTCTATATGTATCCATAAATCAATTAACCAAACCATCGACCATGTTTTCTTAACCAGGCTTCAGCACATCTAATTAATTATGTTACTTTGTTCTATGAACGGTCTTTCATCATTTATTTTACACAAATAAAAGATAAAGCTACTACATTTATAATATTACACAAGCTCTTCAAACTGCACACCCAATAAAACAATGGATTTTACTCACAGATCCTTTCGGTGATAAACTGCACATGATATGCTCGATATGGCTAAAAAAAACTCATGCCGCGACTGATGCCAACTACTTCTCCTAGCACTGATCTCTGAAGGTGATGGCTCCCACGCAATAACCAGCGATTAAATAGACTTTGGTTACAGTTTGAGGGATAAAATGAAAAACAAACCCTCAGCTCTTGCAAGCCTACACAAATTTGCTCTTTCTTCTATAGGCATATATCCTCTCGAGTAAAACTTCATAGATCGGACCTCCAGTCTTTCATTTGGATGAATGTTTGAAATGCACTGCCGCCTACAACGGATCTAGTAGCTCTATAATCCGTGGCATGTTGGTCTCCTGGTTCAAACCCCAAGGCCACACTCGGACGACAATACTATTCAAAGTACAATGAAACACTGTAAAACTCTTCTACTATTTATATATGAAGTTTTTCCTAAATTCTATATTTTATATTTATATATGAAGTTTTTCCTCAATAATATATATTTATATATGAAGTTTTTCTCACTAACATAACAAACACATGAGAGAATCTTTCAACCACATACACATAAATATAATTTGATAGTTAAAATTTTTTTTCTACAACCAACTAAATCTAACAAACCCAAACCAATCTCTAATATAACCATTAATCTTAACAAGGTCATTAATCTTAACAAGGTCCTTGAGTAATCTCCCAAATTGTTGTGAAGACTTTTATACCACTTTAAAGTTTAAAATGTGCTTGGTATTGTGCCACGTCTCTCTATTTCAAATTACACGTTGGAGGTTAGATACCATTCTTGATTCTCTCTATTTCAAATTACACGTTGGAGGTTAGATACCATTCTTGATTCCCATTGTGTAGCCTATATAGGCATACGGTGTTTAAAACAATGTAACTGTGGTTTCGTTTTAGAGTCTCTGTTTAGTCCATTCAACTGAACAACGCCCTCTTTCATGACAATGATTAAGGTGTTTGGCATCCCTTTCTCAGCGTGCACAACAACGATACTCACCTGTTTAAACGAAAATGAAGTCGAGGACCAGCTCACCCCTGTAGACATTCTTGTCCGGGATCACAAACGGATCACAAACGACCTCCATTTCTCTTAATTAATGTAAATTTTTCCATAAATTCAATATTCTAAGTATATATTGTTAAATGGTGACAATAAATTTTAAGGATACAATTGAGATCCTATTATTTAACATTGGTTGTAATTATTGAGACCAAGTTAGAATAGTGATAGGATTGCATTTAATAATCAGTTTCCTATGTAAATGTATATAAATTTATGTAAGCTCATAAAGGTAGACAAAGAATGAGAGGTAGACAAGGAGTGGGAGTGAGCTGCTATAATCTCCATGATTTGAATAATAAAACAATCAATACCTTTTCTTGGTGGACGTAGCCCAACATTTAGATAAAACACAAATTTCTGTGTCTTTTATATTCGGTGTGATTGTGTTTTCAACATTTACAATTACAACAAGTGGTATTAGAGTGGTATTAGAAGTTGAAGAGGCCACGCATTATTCAAATTTCGTGAGGAGGCTGCGGACTAGAAAGACTTCGCTGAAATGTTTGAGGTTGTTTATTGTTCACCGATCGTTGGAAGACTGGAAGGGAGCGTTTATTTTGGCATCAGCGCTGGGGTAGCTGCATAATGGGAGCGTCGATCTTCAAATTAGATGTTTGCATTAATATTTTTAAAAAGGGCTGC
>SNQJ01S0032161.1:57824-69022 GCA_010110895.2 Picea sitchensis
CCTTGGAATGATCAGGTGAAATGATAGTATAAGTCAAAATACAGGTGATGAAGGGTATAATAATGGCAAAAAGTATGGGCAAAAAGGGTACAATATGTGGTCCTAACAATCGCTAGTTGATCTCAAGGGACCTCCCATCCCTTTATTTTTATTCTTCACTCCTATCGACACCAATTCATGTTGTTTAGGAGTATTTTTGTATCTACATTCCCATTCCCACTATTTATGGTGAACCCTAAACTAGATAGAGTGAATCATCATTTATCTCTCCTTCACTTATCCCCCCTCATGTTTGATGTCAGATCACTATCACATTAGGGTGGGTCATAAAATACATACAGTTACAATTTATAGTTCTAGTTGAAGACCCCTAGACTTGCATGGTTATTAATGCCTTCAAGTAGGAGCTTGTTTCATATTTCTCCCCATAGGTTCTAGGGCCCCTCTCAAATGAGAAATCCTCTATTGTTAACAATTCCCCTGAGGGAGATGCATATTTCTACATCATAAATTTTCTAGTTACAACATTGTTCACCATTTGCACCATACAAATAGGTCATAATGCTTAGACAACATCACCAACGACACATGTCTACTATTGTAATGTATTTTTAAATTTTCATGAGCATGGGAATGCCCTCCTCATTTGTATAAGAAAAAATCTTGTACAAATATGTTTTCTATTTTTAGGTGGGCTTCACCAATTTTCTACATGAAGTCCTTTCTTCTTGGTTAAAGCTCCCTCTCTCTCTATGAAATATTTATGAGTTACAAGCATATGGGATAGAAAACAATGACACATTCTAGCTGCATGACAACTCCTAACCTTACACATTAGGGGGTAACTATTATCACCTCAATTTCACTCATAAGAGACATTTAAGTGAGTGTCTAAAGGTCACCTCATCGATACTCTACATCACCTCAAAAAGAGAAAGAGAAAAAAATTGCAAAGTGGGTTTTCACGCACTTGTGCGACCTTCCTTCACTGAAACTTACATAACTTGCATGGTATTTCCTTCAAAAGTCGTGAAAGTCTACTCACACGAGTGAATGTGACTTATTCGATGCATTTAAGGAAGAAGTCCTAGATTATGTAGCTTTAGGTGATGTACATGATAAATTTGAGCTCCCATCCCATTTATAAGTGGTACTTCAGCCTCCCAAAGTCCTTTTGAATCCTTGTGATCTCCATTTTGAATAAAGAGATTTCACATTGGAAATAGTTCTTCAAGGATTTCATAATTTCTCTGTAAGGTACTAGGTCAATTATATTAGCAAAGAAGAAAAACAATGAATAAAATAACACTGATATAGCAACAAAATATGAAAATATTGCAGAGATAACATCGAAACAACAAATTATATGGAACCACAATACCATAATTGTACCTTTAATGATAGGAAACAAGGTTCACTTGCCTCTTCGAGGGGGAAACCTCCACTAGAGAAGGGATCTATTACAATAATTCTTCAATACTCGCATACCCTCTACTCCTATTTATACTAAATCTATCTATCCAAAAGAAAAATCTAGAGGAAGATCATTCTAGAAGCGGAAGCTTATAATAGGTCTCCTTACATTTGACTTATTCCTCCTTATTGATAGGCCTTATTAATATTGACCTTTATTACATGGAAATATATTATTCTACCCACTTGAGGGGTTAGGTAGGTTAGGTCCCTAAAATTCCCTCCCCCTTAAAATCATCCTTGTCCTCAAGGCTTGAGATGAGAAAATTGTTGCAGAATGTTAGTTGGCTCCCAGATGGCATCTGTTGGAGTTGTATCTTTCCACTGGACTAAAACTTCCTTGATGGTGCGCTGATGAGGATGATTCACATACTGGTCCGAAATTGCTTATGGATGCAACCATATGGATCCTTATTCATCCAAATCGGGAAGGATGGTTTGAGTTTGACACTTAGTTCCAATCACCTTCTTTAAGCAAGAGACATGAAAAAAAAGATGGATCTTAGAAGGACTGGGAAATCCTAACTGATAGGACACCTATCCCATGCGCTTGAGGACTCTATAAGGACCATAAAATTTGGGCACCAGTTTCTAACAATGTTCTTCCTTGAGTGAAGTTTGCTTATAAGGTTGTGGTCGAAGAAATACCTCGTCTCCTTCAACAAATTGATGTTCTGAGCGACCTTCATCAACTTGTTTCTTCATGTGATTCTGAGCCATGACCAAATTCTCTTTGAGGGTTCGGAGAATAGCCTCTCGAACTGTAAGTGTTTGGTCAACCTCTTGGACCTTCGAGACACCTGGCATGTAGGAGAGAACGAAAGCTGGATTTTGTCCATATACTGCTTTAAAAGGAGTCATGCGAGTAGTTGTATGATAAGAAGTGTTGTACCACCATTTAGATAAATTCAACCATTGAGCCCATTGATTTTTCCTTTCAGAGGAAAATACCTCAAATAAGTCTCCAAACACTTGTTGACAAATTTAGTTTGACCATCAATCTGGGATGATAGGCAGTGTTGAGATGCAATTGGGTTCCCTATAGCCTGAAAAGTTCTTGCCAAAAATTGATGGTGAAAGTGGGATCTGGATCAGAAACAATAGAATGAGGCATGCCATGAAGCTTGAAGACATGATCCATGAAACGTTGACCCACAATGGATGTGGTAAATGGGTGTTGAAGAGAACATAAATGAGCATATCTGGAAGGATGATCAACAACCACCATGATGAGTGGATTATTGCCTGATTTAGGTAATCCCACAATATAATCCATAGAGATGTCCCTCCAAATAGTGGGTGGAATCAGAAGCAGTTGGAATGTTCTAGGATATTTGATTGTTTCCCCCTTGTTGTGTTGACAAACATCACATTCTTCCACAAAAGTGTGAACATCCTTTTTCATACCATCCCAGAAAAAAGAACGTTTGACCCGGTCATAGGTTTTGGTAAACCATGAGTGCCTAGTTGTGGGTGTAGAATGAAGCTCATAAAGCACATTGGATTTAAGTTGTGATTGTTTAATTAAATACAAACATTCGTTGTAGCGAATCTCATCATTGTGCCAAGAGTACATAGGGGAAACTAGAGAATTGGTTTGCAATTGTTGGATCAGATGCAAAATTTTAGGATATTGTAGCCATTCCTGGTGAATAGCTTGGAGCCAATCTGGTACAATGAAGGAGAGGGAGAAAAGGGACCCTTCATGTTCATATTTTCGAGAAAGAGCATTGGTAACCATATTTTCTTTATCTTTCTTGTAAATGATCTCATAATCATATCGAAAGAGATTAGTTATCCATTTTTTTTCTCTAGGGAGGAAGGTCATTACTCCATAAAATACTTGAGGATTTGATGTTTTGTCTTAATTTGGAATCATTTACCCAAGAGATAAGGTCGTCAGAGATCCACTGCATGCAGAATAGCCAGCATTTACTTTTCATAGATTGATTAGCCCAAATGGCATTCTAAAAATTATTTGCTGGTAAAGGCCAAAGGTCTTCCCTCTTGCATACGGTTTACTCCAATTCCTCTCCCAGAGGCATCATATTCCAAGACAAAGGTCCTTGTGAAATAAGGAAGGGCCAAGACTACAGTAGTACACATAGCCTCCTTCAAGGCCTGATTATCTGCGGGAGTCGAAGTAAAAGAATTATTTTTTAGGAGAGTAGTGATAGGCACTATAATATTTCCATAATTGAGAACAAGCTTGTGATAATATCCTGTTAAACCCAGAAAACCATGCAATCGTTTGATAGTCTTGGGGCGATGCCAATCCTGTATTGGTTCAATCTTTTTAGTATCTACCTGGATACCATCCTTTCCAAAAATATGACCCAAGTACTCAACTTTTGAGGCGCAAAGGCACATTTAGAGTGTTTGAGGAAAAGTTGGTGCTGAGAGAGTAGATGGAGAACTTGATCCACATGGGAAAGATGGGATTGCCAAGTTTTACTATAGATGAGAATATCTTCAAATAAAACTAAGACAAAATGATGGAGAAAAAGATGGAAGACATGATTCATGAGTCTTTGGAAGGTGTACGGGGCATTACACAGGCCAAAGGGCATGACCAAGAACTCATAGTGATGCTCATGAGCTTGAAAGGCAGTCTTGTTAATGTCAACTTCTTGCATACATATCTGGTTGTATCCATAACACAGATCAAGTTTAGTGAAGTATAGAGCACCACTACGCTCATCCAAGATATCATCAATGACAGGAATGGGAAACTTGTCCTTGATGGTCAGTTTATTGAGGGCATGAAAATCAGGACACATGATCCAAGTACCTTGTTTCTTAAGTACCATGACCACATATGAAGAATAAGATATGGTACTATGGCGAATAACACCCGCTTGGAGCAATTCCTGCACTATTTTCTCAATTTCATTCTTTTGGGAAAAGGGACGACGATAAGGGAGAACATTGGGAGGAAGAATTCTAGGAACAAGGGGGATGGAATGATCATGAACACCACGAGAAGGTGGAAGTCTCTAAGGAGTGGAAAAAATATCTTGATGGGTGCAGAGGATAGCTTGGAGGTCAAGATGCACAAAGGGTGTCTCGATCGCTTGAATAGAATGTAGTTTAGCAATAATACCGGCGTGCCCTTTCTTGAGGATATTTTCCATGGGATGGGAACTGATGATATCGAGAGAACCAATTTTGATAACTTGGAATTGATACCTTTGTCCCTCCCTCATGTTGGAATTACATGGTTAATTCCTTAATATCCATAAGAATGGGACCCAATGTGTGTATCAATTCAACACCTAACACAATGTCACAACCTCCCATTTCAATGGAAAACACATGATATTTCAAGTGGTAATGTCCAATTTGAAGACGTACATTTTCACAATGCCTACCACATTTCATGGACCCACCATTGCTATCATGATTTGAAAATATTGACAACACGAATATAGCAATTGGTTTCCTAGGCAATGCGACAATGAATACAATTGTGGGTGTTATGACTGTCAACAAGGATGATGACCATCCTATGCTTAATATATCCAATGAGATTTATGGTTTGTTGAGTAGAGAAGCTAGTATGCGCATGCAAGGAAATGAGTGGGTCAATGGGCTCCTAGGTAGCATCGTGAAGGGAGGGATCTTCAACAAGGGGAACCGTTACATCTTCTTCAAGAACATCTTTGGAAATGGCCATAAAAAGTTTTTCTTCCTTACACTTGTGCCCTGGAAAATATTTTTCATCACAATTGTAGCAAAGACCCTTCATTTGTCGTTCAACCATTTCATCCCTAGTTAATTTATGGACATTTAGGGGAGTGATAAGGGGGTTAGGATTAGTGGGTCAAGGGAGAGTAACAAAAGAGGGCTTTTTTGTTCTGTGAAAAAACAACTTGTTGGGCCTCTTAAGCACGTTTAGTAGCTTCCAACCAAGTCTGAGGGCAAGCCATGAGAACTTGGGATTATATTTCATCCTTTAGGCCACTGATAAAGCATTCACAAAAGAATGCATCTGGCATGCCCTCAGTTCAAAATGCCAAATGTTCAAAAGAAGTTATAAAGTCTTCCATTGTGCCTGACTATTTCAACTTGTTCAAATGACCGAGATACTTGGTATCAATTTCAAAGTGACCATAGATCTCTACAACAAACTTGGTCTAGGCAATATACCCCTGACGTGAAGTTTACGCCATTTCCACCATTTCCATCGTTCAGGACTTAGATAGAGGAAAACATAACGAAGTTTGGCCAAATCATCAGTAATATCATGCAAAGAAAAAAAATGCTCCATTTGAGGGACCCCACCCATAGTATTGGTGCCATCAAATTTATTGACCTCAACGCGGGGAAGATGGGGGTCATGATCAAATGATTTGGATTGAAAATGCAGAGAATGAGAGGAATCAACAACATCTGGTTGGTCCGAGGATCAAGTACCCGGAGTGTGGTTCAACAATTGGTTGAAAGCAGACTGGAGTGTGTTAAATTTGTTCATGAATTTGGCTTCCATGGTGTCAAATTTGTGTTGGACTTGGGTCTTGGATTTTGCAAGGAGGGAATTGGTAGAGATAATCTCATATTTCACGTGTTGGATGGATTCTTGGGCTTGATTGATGTAAGCTTACAGGTCTTGGTTGCGAGTGGTGGCCATTTGGAGAGGGGAAGTGTGGGTAAGGGAAAATGGGTAGGTAGGACTCAAAAAAAGGACTTATAAGTGATAGGTACCACGACGACCAGGGAAAGAAGGGAAATATAAAGGAATAGGAAGAAAAATAGGGAAGATGGGAAGGGGTTTGGTCCACTAAAAAAAAAAGGGATTAAAAATGAAAGGTATGACTACGATCAGGGAGAAAAGGGGAATCCAATAGGGTAGGTCCCAAATACGTTTGTCTTTGGGATCACTATATGCATTTTTTTTTATTTTTTTTTACTCTTGCGGAGTTATACTCCATCCTGAATAATACTGTAGTGACGAAATGCCCAAATGCTTAACGAGAATAAACGTGTAGTAATTATGCAACTAGAATGCACAAGGCATAGTTGCATGGAAATAGATCTTGTCTGTTCTGTTTTTTCTTTTGTCCCAAGGGGTAGGGTATTTCGGGTTTCTATAGACAAGGCCTTTCCCTGTGCTATAGCTCTCTGATATATGTGTGGGGTACAACAGTAGTACTCGACCCAATATCTCACAAAACCAACTAAGGAGGCTAGATCGTTCCCTTAGTCGTACTACCTGAATACCCAGGTACTAGAGAGTATCTTCCCGAGTATTTTTCTCGGTGGTACTATAGGAGTTAGGCGACAAATTATTTTATCTATAGAGGGCTTTAGGAGATCTAGGTCGATCCGTATACAGGTTCTTTTTGATGCACTACCACTCGAAGGGGTACCAACAGGGGTTACAAGGGTGGCCAATAGATGTTCTCTTGAGTACCACTTGTATTTGTTGCGTGTATTAATCCACAACCACAATTGTATGCACGTAATGACAGATATTTGTAGCTTTAAGACGTCATAATACGTCTCTACCCTGAAAAAAAATTAACACGCAATTTTTTGCAAAGGAAAGTGCTATGATACCACTTATAAGGTACCAAGTCTATTATATTAGAAGAAAAGAGAAACATTCCAGAAAATAACACTGAGATAGCAACAAAATACGGAAATATTGCAGAGGTAATAGCGAAACAACAAATTATATGGAACCAAAAGACCATAATTATACCTTTATTTATAGGAAACAAGGTTCAGTTTTCTCTTCGAGGGGGCAATCTCCAACAAAGTAGAGCTCTATTACAATAATTCTTCATGAAAAAAGTTTGCATACCCTATACTCCTATTTATACTAAATATATCTATCCAAAAGAATAATCTAGAGTAATATCCTTCTAGAAGTGGAAACTTCTATTAGGTCTTCTTACTTTTGACTTATTCCTCCTTATTTCTAGGCCTTATTAATATTGACCTTTATTAGATGGAAATATATTATTCTACCAACTTGAGGGGTTAGGTAGGTTACGTCTCTAACATTCTTTATATATCAAATCCATGGGGAAACATTTGAATAATAGAATAATTGGAAGGTTACACTGTAGGAATGAAATTTGAGATCATCAATCTTTCTCTCTCATCTCTATTGTTCATCACCTTCATGCTTGTTTGATTTATTTCATCAAAGAACATTTTCATTCACCATTGTTAGAGAGTGATTTCAAGAAGAAAAAGAACCCATCCCAAGGAGAATGATGGATCTTATTTTCATCCAACCATTCTCCGAGGTGATATTACTCATGTTCATTCCTTTCCATTGGACTAATATATGACTATTTTTTCCCTCCATATTTTATGTTTGAATGGTATACTTGTAGTTTAGTTTGTAATTTGAATTTATGGACACTTATGTGTTTTATTTTGTTGTAGTAATACTCTTATGTTAGCCCCACAACTAATCATTGTTTGGTTCTTATCTCATAACCTAGCTTAATTAAGGATATTTGTTTGACCTGTGTAACAAAATCCCCAACACAAGTCCTATAAAAAAATAATAATGAAGTCTTCATTATATCATATGGAGGCTTCTTCTTGTTTTTGTTAAGCCTAAATGGATTTAATGTGGATGTTCCCCAATTGAATGGGGAAATTATCTTACTTGAGTAGATCAAATAAATTTCCTCCTTCAAAGAAAAGGTTTATGGATGTCTCTTGTGAAATCCCTTCCTACAATTGATGATGACAACCATAAACACATATGATTGAAGAAAGCTAAAGCTCTTGAGATGATCACTTTATATATCAATCCAAATTCAATTCACCATCCCAAAGATAATAAATATGTGAAATTAATAAATATGTGAAATAAATATGAGACACCTTCAAGAGTATATTTGAATCTTTGAATACCACTCAAGTCAACCTACTCGAAATAAAACTTTCAATTTTTTCGGTTCATTTTAATGCATTCTGTGTAATAGGAATTGATATAGTATAAAGGGAGATAAATACCTAAGATACATAAATTTTAGAGAAATACCATTGGGAGGTGTGTCTATTATATCGTTAAATGCTCTGAGAAAAATGTATCAATAATTTGTATGGATATCAATAAACATATTTTAAGGATTGAATTTTCTTTATTATGCAATATTTGAAAAGCTAAATAATCTTTATATTAATTTAGAAAAAAATATATTTTAATTTTTTTCGAAATGGAATAAATAATATTAATTTGGGATTTTAATGTTATGGTAGTTATGTTATAAGAAAACATGTTCATAGAGAGTAAAACTATCATTTTATGAAAGAGCATGATATATATGGGATAGAAAGGGAAGTGTTATTACCAGATGTCAATCAATATACACGGCATTATATTGATGGATATGATTAAATTATTGTTAGTATTCAACCTTTTAGGCCTTTTGATTTGTGATGATACCTAACATTTTATTAATGGGATATGACTACATAGTTTTCAAATTAAATAAGAGTAGTATATTTGACTATTTGATAGTGTAATTGAGACCAACTTATTAAATATATGAAGTTTGAAGTTAAGATCTTAGCATGTCATTATATCTATATCTTCCTTTCATCTAACAATGTGGAAAAATGAGATAAATAAGTTAGCAATTTAAAATCCTATACAATGATTATACTACAAAAATGATTCAGTGTATTTTATTAGATATTTGAAAGTTCAATCATGAACATCACTTCCCTAACCATTTCAAGAAAAAAGAAAAAACAAGGTTTTTATAGAACTTTTGTTGCAAGTAAATGAGGAATGTCTTGAAGATTGCAATAGAAAATCCAATTAAAGGGTTCATAATGGATGGTATATTGAAGAGTACAATTAGCTCAAAAAATATCACTAAGTGGAGTTTAAAATTATAATAATTCATACAATTGAATTCAATAACCTTCTTTGTAAAAAAGTATTTCTTAAGAAAAACAAAAAGAAAGCATTCCTTAATAAAAAACAATAGGATCCCCCGAATGGGGTGACACGCGTTTTGATGGAGGTGACAGCTGGATGCGCACCCATCCCTGGTTTAATGGCTGATGGCCGCCACCCACACATTTGCATTAACAATGGTGGACGGCCATAGCAGTGGATATGGGATGGAGGTACGCCTCCCTCGCGTGGACATTAACCCCCGCGCATACGGTTTCAGTGTGATTATGGATGGACGGAGGCCTTGGCATTTCGGTTATAGCTTTCTTCGGGAGCCCGAGCAGAGTCGAAAGGCTCCTGGTATATAGGTGCAAGTCAACATGCATTCCATAATATAAAAAATCTCCTAGAATAAGACTAGAGTCCAAGAATGCCCCAGATGGGGTGACACGCGGCTTGATGGAGGTGACAGCTGGACGCGCACCCAGCCCTGGTTTAATGGCTGATGGCCGCCACCCACACATTCGCATTAACAATGGTGGACGGCCATAGCAGTGGATATGTGATGGATGTACGCCTCCCTCGCGCGGACATTAACCCCTCCTGCGCATACGGTTTCAATGTGAATATGGATGGACGGAGGCCTTGCCATTTCGGTTATGCTATTCCTTTTGCGCCCAGGCAGAGAAGAAAGGCTCCTGGTGCGACTCGGCCATGGTTATCTCTCGCTTTCTCTCTGCACTCCGAGAGGATTCTCCAGGGCTGGCGACTTTTATGTGTAGCCACATGGCGGACTTGGAACACCGGGCCCTCCTCATGGGTCAGCGTATGGATTTGTTACTCGATGCATTCTCCGGGGCTCCAGCTCAGCGAAAGTGCCCCCTGTGCACTCAGACTTTTKCCATTCCGGCGAGGACCTRGCAAGCAGGAGGGCRGGACACGTCACCGGGTGCATAGGTTCTTATGTTTTATAGGTTTCTAGTTTTAATATGCAACTGCTTTAAGTTTATCTGGACTCAAGACGTCTGTCCTGGTTTCCCCAGGGCAGGACAGATGTCGTTTTATCATAGCTGTATTACTATATAACTGTTAGTTACCTCCAACCTATGCTGGTTTCCGGTTACCGACAGCATCTTTTGGTAATGGTGCCATGACTCTGTCTATTTTGTAAAAGTTTTGAGATATTACAATATAGCAGGAACTAACCTTTTTTATTTAAAAATAAAAATAAAAAACAATAGGATCTAAGTGAAAGCTCAATGACACAATCTAAATAAATGGGAAGCAATTATATTCATGAAGTTCTTGACCATATGATATGGAGAAAGAAAAAATGATAGTATATTTACATTAATTCTATGAGAAAGAAATTGCTAGAAAAGATTTTACATAACCTTTTCTTGAAAATGAACATAAGTTAAAGATGATGTAAAGGTAGGAATACAACTTAGAAACACATATCCAATAACCATGGGATAACCTTAATTAGAATTTTTGTCCAAAAAGTATAAGAAAAAAGTTCTTAGTTATGTTTTATGAATTTTTCTAAAGCTTATGATACAATCAATTAATAAAACTTTGGGAAGCATGGAGAAAATAATAATTTTGATTAAATGGAGATAAGTTATTTTTTCTTACACCAAAAAGGTTTTAAATCATTTATAAGTACCAATTAATATTATAGATGATAAAAAAAAAGATAAAATCATAGTAATATAAGTGTGAAACAAGAACATTCTCCTTTATTAACTTATTAACATTGTTTGGCTTAGTTATAAATAAATAACAAAATTTGATTGGGAAGAATGCATATATATATATATATATATATATATATATATATATATATATA
>SNQJ01S0032161.1:69156-83744 GCA_010110895.2 Picea sitchensis
TAATGATATGTTTTTTAGAAAAAAATTTAGATAAAATTAGAAAAACCATACTACTTTATATAAAAAAAATTAGTTAGATTAAAATGAAATCACATGTAAAATAGGAGGAATGTAATCTCCTCTTTATTCTATATAAAATAAATGTAACCTCATCAATAAAAGAAGATTTTTTTTTTAAGACAATGATATAAATAATGTGATACAACAATACATAGTCATAATTTATATATGATTGATTTTTTTAAATTTAAATCTTTTGAATTTTGTTTTAAAATTTGAAAAAAAAATAAAAAAAAATTAGATGAAGACTAGATGTTAATATATATATATATATATATATATAATATAATATAATCTAATATTAAGATAGAAAGTAACTTTATATCCATTTATTAAATTGATAATTAATATTGTATTTTATCAAAATAAAGTATATGAACATAAACATATTACTTTATTAAATAATAATCATAAAATATTTAAAAAAAATAATCTCATAATAATATAAATTAAAAAAATATTTTTACACTAAAATATCAAAAATCAATCTAATTATTATTATTTATATAAAACAATAATATCTGTATGAAACTTTATATAAAAACACAATTTATCAATATGAAATTAATCCAATTATGTTTTATCAATTATTATATACTTAAAACCACCACCACAACCACATTATCTATTTAAAACAACACGACCAAAAAACATATGTAGTGACCGTCCATGAAAGAACCTGTTTAGCACAACTTTTTTATTTTTATTTTTTAAACCGCAATTTGTGCGCTGCAAAGATCGTCACAGACAAAAGGAGACCAGGTAAAAATTCATGGCAATCTCTTTTCTAACAAAACCCTCTGGCCTCTATCAATTTCACAGAAATAGAAAACCAACATCGAGCTCTCCAACATTAATTCACGATATACATCAACGGTCATCAACTGGTTTTGGGTATAACCCTCGGAAAAAAACATGTTCTTAAAAATCAAACAATCACAGATAAAATCCAACGATCATGGAAGTTGAGCCTTGCTCTGTATTCACCCATCCGAGTTTCGGTCGGTGGTGCCTTACCGATTACTGAATAGGGTTTCATAGTAGGGTTGTCACTAGGGTTTTCCGTAATCTATTCCGTATGATAAATAGGCTTACTACAGTATTATTATATACTTAAAACCATATTATCTATATAAAATAGCAACACCAGAAAAAGTTCCACATGGAAAACCTAATTCATAAACACATGCAAAACTTAGAAGAGAAACTCCATAATGAAAAGACATTTACTGTCAGAATAAAGATAACAATGAGTCACTATTGCAAAAACTATAAGAAAAACTCTTCACTTAAAATACATAAAGGACATAATCTATGAATAACAATGCTTCACTCATCATGCAGGGAATGGTGAGTGACAACTACTTGAGTTCATTTCAATGAGTGACAACTGGTTGAGCTCATTTCAATGA
The DNA here is from genome assembly GCA_010110895.2 of Picea sitchensis. NCBI lineage: Eukaryota > Viridiplantae > Streptophyta > Pinopsida > Pinales > Pinaceae > Picea > Picea sitchensis. Next base: position 70,629 of record SNQJ01S0032161.1, read on the forward strand.
AATTATTTTAAGAGAAACTCCAGGCATAAAAGACATAACCTATGAATCACAATGCGTCAACTCCAGGCATAAAAGACATAATCTATGGATCACAATGCGTCAACTGCATGCATAAAAGACCTAATCTAGGAATGGTGAGCAACAAATAGTTCAGTTTATTTCAATGAAATTATTTCATTGATGGGGAAGGGAAGGAAGTTTCATACTGTTGGCTATCTTTTTCCATGCAGAACGAGAAGAGATATCTTCCCACCACGCATTCACGTTGTTTCTGGAGAAAAGGAGATGACCCTTCCCAACAGCAAACACCAAATAGTGGAGATGAGGCAGATGCTGGAGATCCGCCAGGCTAAAAGAATCTCCAGCCAAATACTTGCTCTTGGACAGCCGCTCGTCATACACATCCAATACTTTACCCAACTTTTCCACGTTCCTATTCACCACTACCTCGTCCGTGGGGCCTAACCCCTTCGTAGGATTTATGAAAACCTGCTCCATTATCGCATAAAATGGAGGATTGAATTGCTGCGACTCTACCTCGCACCACTGTTCAACCACCACTTGTTCTGCCATCGTTCGCCCCAGCAGATCGCAGCTACCACCTTGGAATTTCTTAGCCAAATATTTAACGATTGCTCTCGACTCTACATCAACAACACAAAATCCGAATACACCCAATGACCTAATTCTTCTCAAAACACAATTCGAATACACCCAATGACCTAAAAACAACGAAGCTAGTTCGTGTATATATAGAGAGAGAGTATTACCGATTAAGGTGACGTCACCATCTTGAACGGCAGGAATCTGTCCAAATGGCTGGAAACATCAAACACAATGAATTCAGAAACGTTAATCATGTTCTGGAGGCGTGCTTACATACAATATATACTTACATTAATTGAGAGAAATGGAGGTCGTTTGTGATCCCCGGCGAGAATGTCTACAGGAAAGAGCTGGTACTCTACTTCTTTTTCGTTTAAACAGACGAGCACTGTTGCTGTGCACGCTGAGAAAGGGAGGCCAAACACCTTAATCATTGCCATGGAGGGTACTGTCCACAGCGTCGACTTGAATCTACTAAACAGAGACTCTAAAACAAACCACACTTGCACGGTTGAAAATCTGTATGCATATATAGGCTACACAATGTGAATGAGGAATGGTGTGATTTCAAATAGAAAGACGTGGCAGAGTATCAAGCACATCTGAAAGTGGTATAAAAGTCTGTATGAGATATTAAAGCTGCTCAAAGTGTTTGCATTTCAGGCATATTACGTCATTGCTGTAGCCTGAAGCTTCCATGCGAACTGAAACGACGACGAGGCTGGACCATCTCCACACAACGTTACTGGGCTCTAAGATTTTATTATTTTGAGTGTGCCAAACAAAAAGTTTTATTTATATTTGGCATGTCAATTCTTGGACGAGCTCGTATGTGTCACCTCGGAAATGCGGACGTGGAAAGTTCAGATCTCTGAAGATCTGTACTTACTGACATATATCTTTTTCACAATTAAACGATTGAAGGATACACAAATTTAAAATATACGTTTGCCGACACTCTGCCCTTGGTTTACTGTGATGATTTGTATCGTATAAACTTCTTTCTTTAGAATTTCAGTGTAAGTCACGCCATGCAGCTTGAATGTCTGTGTTACTTTTCTACTCTACTCATTTTTTCCCGTTGCTTATATAGATGATTTTGGAATATTCATGCGACCCTGTTTTTGTTTCACAATTAAACCTGAAAGATGTACCATCTAAAATGTAAGTTACATTTTTTGCGGTCAATATCAAGCCAAGCTTGTTGAGTAGCGTTACATTTTTTGGGGTCAATATCAAGAGCTGGGCGAACCCCAGGCTTGACGACAGAACCGACGATGCTGAGATCAACAAGACCTCCGAATAGGAAATGTTGAGTTGAATACTTTTCCAAATATGGTGGGATCTAAATTGCTTTCAGATCTAACAGTCTATAATTCACCTGTAACAGCATTTAATAGTACAATAATATTCAATAATACTTAGTAGGCATTGAATACTTTTCCAAATATGGTGGGATCTAAATTGCTTTCAGATCTAACAATCTATAATTCACCTGTAATAGCATTTAATAGTACAATAATATTCAATAGTACTTAGTAGGCTTGGAAATTGTTAACCCACACACTTTGAGACAAGGACTACTTCACTTTATAATTTCCGGGTAAATTATGAAGGCCCGTTATAATTTTCTCCTCCAAACCATTTTCTCCATTATCTATATAGACGATTTGGAGTATTTATGTGTCCTTTTGAAATGGTAAAACTTCCTCAATTTATTTAAGTAATCTTTTATTAAATTTGATCATTGTGATTTTCTATTAAGTTATTCTTCATTTTGGTTAATGTTGGTATCTGTTTATTTAAAAAAAAAAATGTTTTTGATAATAAGATTTTCAAGTTGAATTTATAATTATTTGAGATTTTTATTTTATTTTTTTGTTTGGTTTAAAATAAAAATATAGTTTTTCTTGGAATTTTTTTTTCTAGTATAATGTTTAATTGGTTGTAAAATGAGTATGATTATTTGTTTGATTTTCCTTCTACTATTTAATTGGTTGTAAAATGAATATGATTATTTATTTGGTCTTCTTCTATTGGACAGATTGTGGAAGTGCTTATGTGTGAAATAGTAGTAGGATATTCTATCTTGTGGCATTTTGGAATTGTTTTTAGGAGTATTAAATTTCCTCTCCTAGCTATGATATTTTGCATTAAATATTGTCAATACCCATAACCTTGTAAAAGTGTTTTCTTTCCCTTTTTCATACTTGTGGAACATTACTCAATGTTTTGTTTTTCTTTTTTCATACATGTGGGATGTTCAATTTTTTCTCTCATTTTTTATACATGTGGAACATTGCTTAATTCCTATTGATTGTTGAGGATACATTAGGGTAGATCCATATTCACTCTAGATCTATCATGCCCCTATAGGGATCAAATCCTTGAGGTGCCTAAAAGAAGGTTTGCACCTTGAAGAATTTGATCCCTCTAGGAGCATGATAGATCTGAATTTTTGTTTTGTTGTTAATATTTTTTAAATACTTCATGTCAACAATGTTGAGCATTTAAAAAATTACACATCTTCCTCATACCTCTCCACTCAAACATGTATAAGGGAAGTTTGAGTTTTTTGGGCTAACGGGGTCAATCTCTCAATCAATTGCATGCCTTACTAGATGTCCCTTATGTACCATCCACTAAATTCCAAGAAGTTCTCCGTTTCCTATAAAAGTTTTCTTCAGAAAAATAAAATAAAATGATAGAACCACTCAGTAATAGAACTATAGTATTCCATTCATGGTTGGCCAAGCTGTAACTGAATGTTTTTTTTTTCAATATTAGGTTATACTTAAGTTATATTGAACACTCACACAATGCAATTTTTTTTCCAAACATAGATAACTTAAGTTATCGTCCAATAATCATCCATAGCTTTTCCTTTCCCTTCCATATATTCGAGTTCATGAGGGTAACTTCACTTTAGCAAATATATCAAAATTGATTTTAGAAAATATCCAGTAAATGAGGCTAACTTCACTTTCAAATCACTGATTACTGATTATTATACAAGCTCTTCACTATATAGTAATACGTTAAAATTCATAAGTATCTATTTTATTAATTATGTGTGATGATCTTAGCTTATATGGCATAAGAAAAACCTGCATGTTAATGAATTTTTAATTTGTTGGCACTTAAAATTCATTAGTTTTATTTTTCTTTTAAATAATTGTTATATTTTTGATAAATAATTTAGCATACAACATTCTAATTTCATAAGTTAATGTTAAGCTCACAGACACATTTTTTATTTAACACATTTCCTTTCAATTCAATTGAGGATTTATTTTATAGAATAAATAATAATTGGCTCATGATTTATTTCAAAAAAATTCCTTATACTATAACAAGAGGCTATGATTATTTTTTGGTTTAAGTATAGTTTTTATTTCTATTCCCAATACATTTTAAGTATTTTTTATAAGTAATGCCCCACCAATTCAACATGAGTTTTGGAATCATAGGCTAATGCGAATTTCGGTATTGATATAAGAATATTCTAGATGTTGGCATGTAATGTTGTAATTCAAACTTATGCATGAATTCAAATCTATGCACCAAAAACTTTTGGCTAGAGATGTGACCATTACAGTGGCACTTCGGAGACAAATAACATGTATAATGGAAAAAATAAATATTAAAATCTCACTTTATTTGTGGGTGTAAATCCAACATGTATCTCTATTATAAATAGCTACTTTTTACAAATTTACTATTTTTTCACCTCTTTTTAGTTGCTCAATCATTATCTTTCACTTAGATTTGTGTAATCTTTGATTTCTCCTTCTCTTCACCTAAATTTGTGTAATCTTTGATTTCTCATTCTCTTCACCCAACCTCATTTCCTTAATCATTTGATAAGGTTTTCCTTACTATTTTCTTGTATTTTGATTATTTTGTGTGTTCCTTTTCATATATCTAGCTTGTATTCTTGCATAGTGGTTTCCTTTGGATCTATTTCATTCATTATTTAGTTAACCTTAGTTCTTGTTATTTTTTTTTTTAATTTATATTATCTCTTTTTTTTTCAATTATATATATATATATATATATATGAAAAAGATAAATCTTTATTTCCATTTAATTATTAAGTTAACTAGAATTCTTGTTATATTTCTTTTGTGTTTTTGTTTTTTAATTTATGTTATTTTTTTTCAATTCTATAAAGATATATATATATATTGTGGGAAAAGGTAAATTTTTATTTCCATTTTGTAAAGTAATTGTAATTATGAAATACACATTCAATCCTAATTATTTTATTTGCTTATTAATTTATTTTCAAATTTTCTATTTTTTTTTACAAACATTTTAATTGAATCATATATTTAAAAAGATATTTTTAACTTCCTTAAATGGATGCATCACCAATCATATAGTAGAATTTGTTTATATTTGAATTAATTTATAGAAAATAAAAATATTTTTTTCTTTCCTTTTTATTTTTAAAATTTGGGAAAAACAAAGTTTAACTTTTAGTATTGAATCTCTCATTTGCTCATTTTAATAAAAACAGTTTAAAACTAAAGAATAAAATGAATATATTTTGTTAATGTTGTTAATGAGTTTCCTTATTGTTTTTAACATTCATATATTAATTTCATATACGGCCAACAAATAAGGATAACGATTTCAACCAAAAAAAAATTAATTGTATTAACCATTTCAAGATAAAAATAAATTTTTATATAAAAAAAAATCTAAGTGAATGAGAAATGTCTTCAAGATTGCAAGAAAAATCCAAATTAAATGAGTCACAATGTATGGTATGTTGAAGAGTACAAATTAACTAAAAAATTATCACCAATTGGAAATTAAGATGATAAGACATCATATGAGTGAATTCAATAATATTCTTTGTATTGGAAAGTGAAAGCATTTTTTTAGAAATAACAATAAAATCTAATTGATAGTTCAATGGGACAATCCAAAAAAATTGGAAGAAATTGCATTCATGAAATTATTTACCATGCTATACAGAAGAGAAAGAAATAATATAATGTTTATACATTATGAGAAAAACAAATTGCTAGAAAAGATTGTAACTTTCCTTTTCTTAAATGAACATAAGTTATTCTAGAAGATGATGGAGAGGTAGGAATAAAACCTAAAAGAACTTAACCAATAACCAATATGTAACTTTAATTAGAGTTGTGTATGAGAAAGAGCAAGAAAGATATGTTGTTAGTTACTTATGTTTTAGGGATTTTGCTAAAAGTTATGATAAAATCCATTGAATGAAACTTTGAGAAATCATGAAGAAAGTAAAAATTATGATTGAATGAAGAGAAGATAAGTTTTTCTTATAAACAAATGTTATGAAAGAAAAATAGTAATAAATAGTATTAATGAAAGAATAAAAGTTAAAATCAATAATAGTATGGGTGTAAAAGAAGAATACTATCCTTTACCAATATTGTTTAGTTTGGTTATAAATGAATTATAAAATTTGACTAGGAAGGATGCACAAAGAAGAGTAGGATATGCTTTAATAGTCCCTGTGAGAGATGAGGACTATAATATTTGATTCATCATTGAAAATTCATTAGTTTTCCTTTGACTACAAATATTTTTCTTGTTATACAATGTTGTACATTTGTTTAACAAAATAATTATTTTTTCATATTATTTAAATTTGACCAAGCTCCAATGGTATATGATTTTTTCAATCTTAAGTTATACATAAATTTTGAGTAATTTTTTTTCCAAACATACATAACCTCTATTTGGAATTTTACTATTACTGATATCATGGATGTGAAGTGCAATGCTGTCATTTATTTGTTTTTGAATGATCTTGTAACCAAATTTGTAAGAGAATTTACAGTTATCAACATTCCAAAGTTATCAACATTCCAAAGTTATCAACATTCCATTGGGAAATCTTTGTTATTTGGGACTATTAAGTATCTTTTGATGTCTCCTTTCTAGCCGCCTGTTTTTTCCATCTAAGTTAATAATCTGGACCACATATCTAGAGTACCATGAGACATTGATTGTATCTCCACTACCATGAGATGGGTGGAGTTGGATACACTCGTACACATGAAACACTTGGAGTTGGATGCACCCATACAAATTCAAAGCTTAACAACTCAAATGGCATATACATGTATACCATGTGAAGTGGATTACTCAAATTCACATTAGCTGAATTTTGGCCATTTTTAAAGCACCAATTACATTGCAAATGTTTTGATTGTAATTCATGATCATGGTAATTATATGTTTTGATTGTGAATTCCACGACATGGTAACTATATACATTAAATACTTGGTCCAAACTATTTGTAAATTCTATTATTACCATGGTTATCATTTTTTGAAAATTTATCATAGCTCAATCATTGATCTTTTTGTTAGTTATTAAATTTTTAGTTTATTTGTAATTCCAATAATCCATAGTTTTTCATATATCTGAGTTCATCAAAATTGATTTAAGAAAATATCGAGTAAATACCCATAACTTCCGTTGGAAGTCACTCATTATCTTGTATATTATGTGAGAAATAGATACATGAATGTAGATAGATACAAACACACAAAATCCATACATAATATGATAAAAATAACAATTACAAAATTCAAACATAGTAGAAGAAAGTAGAAGAAAATAAATAATTGCAAAATCTACACAAAATAGATTAAGTGGGGATGAATATTAATAAAATAGAATACAACTAAATTTAAATGAATATTATATGAAACAAAAATAATGACACTGGAGTCAAATACCATCCTATTTTAAAATAGGAGGAAATAATATACCATCCTATTTTAAAATAGGAGGAAATAATTATCTAGTTGGTATTCATATGGTAACAATTTGATATGTGGATGATTACTTGAGATTATATTTCTATTTAAACACATAAGCTCTTCATTGTATAGTAATATGCTAACCTTTTAACTATTAAGTAACTTTATTAATTATGTGAGATGATCTTAGCTTTCTTGGAATAAGAGAAACATGTATGTCATGGATTTTTGAATTGTTGGCACTTAATTATTATAATTTTCATAAATAATTTACCATACAACATTCTAATTTCATAAGTTAATATTAAATTCCAACCTATATAAACATGTTTGTTATTTAACATGTCTCCTTTCAATTTTATTAACTATTTATTTTATAAAATAAATAATAATTGGTTTACTATTTAATTTATTATTGTTTTACTATTTAATAAATAATAATTGGTTTACTATTTTCAAGTTTGATTTATATTTGGCATGCCAATTATTGGACGAGTTCATATGTGTAAATAATGAAGGCCAGGGATAATTTTCTCCTCCTAACCATCTTCCCCATTGTCTATATAGATGATTTGGAGTATTTATGTGTCCTCTTGAATTAATGGTAGAATTTCTTAAAAAAAAAAAAGTAAGTTTTTATTTAAATCATTTTTTATTAAATTTGATCTTTGTTATGAAGTTATTCTTCATTTTGATCAATGTTGATGATTTGGAGTATGAATTAATGGTAGAACTTCCTCAATTTCTTAAGTAAGTTTTTATTTAAATCATTTTTTATTAAATTTGATCATTATTGTTATGAAGTTATTCTTCTTTTTTATCAATGTTGGTATCTCTTCAAAGTAGTTGGAGATATTTTTTTAAAAATAATTTAAATGTTTTGGATAATATGATTTACAAGTTGTAATTACAATTATTGGAAAAAAAAAATTTGATTTAAAATAATAATATATATATATATATATTAAATGTTTATTTTTATAGTATAATGTTTAATTAATTATAAAATGAGTATGATTATTTTGTAATTAGTTTTAGGACTATTAAATTTTCTCTTCTCTATCCTATTTTCTATTTAAATATTCGATACCCATAACCTTGTAGAAATGTTTACTTTCCATTTTTTCATACTCTTGAAACATTTCTTAATGTTTTATATTATTTTCCCATACATGTGGGATGATGTTCAATTTTTTCCTCTAATTTTTCCAACATGTGGAACATTGTTCAATACTTATTGATTATTGAGGATACAACACGTATGATGGAAACTTGAGTTGTTCGTTATGTACCATTCATTAAATGCTAACAAGTGTAGAGGTTCCTACAAAATCTTTCATGGGAAAAATAAAATAAATAATAGAGCCACTCAATTTTTATTGATAGTTGAAAATAATGTGTATAATGGAAAAAATAAAAATTGAAAGCTCACTTTATTTGTGGATGTGAATCCAGTATATATTTTTGTTATAACTATTTTTCACAAATTTACTATTCTTTCACCTCTTTTTAGTTTCTGGATGATTATCATTCTTTTAAATTTCTTCAAATCTTTCATTTCTCCTTCTCTTCACGGACCACCATCTCCTTAATCATTTGATAACATCCTCTTACTATTTTTTATATTTTGATTATTGTTTGTTTTCCTCTTCATATAGCTTATTTTATTGTAGTTTTTTATATTTTGATTATTGTTTGTTTTCCTCTTCATATATCTTATCTAGGGTGTATTCTTGCATCTCATGGTTTATTTGGATCTATTTTATTCATTATTTAGTTAACCTTAATTCTTGTTATGTTTTTTTTTTTTCTTTTCTTTTTAATTTATGTCATTTTTTTCTTTCAATTCTATACACATGTATTGTGGAAAAAGGTAAATAGTTGTTTCCATTTTGTAAGCATGGAAAATTTTAGGGGTAAAATTTTGCCAATGGACTAATTTTTCATGGTTTTCCAAAACAAATTTGTCAATTTCTATTTTTTTCTAAAACTGATTTGCCAAATTTCATAAAATAAAATTATTTTATCTTAAAAATGTCCAAAATTTTATAGAAACTATATTAAATCCTTAAAAAATTAATATTTTTACAAAACTTCTCCTTAACATTTTACATATTAAGAACTAGTAAGATTAGCCCAAGTTTATACATTTTAATAAAAAAAATCATCCTTAAAATTATTCATGTTTGTAAGATGAGTGTAACTATGAAATATTCAATCCTAGTTTTTTATTTCCTTATTAATTTGTTTCCTAATTTTTTCTATATTACTTTTTATTTTAAGGAACATTTTAATTAATTCATATATTTAAAGGTATTTTTAACTTAGCTAACTTAATGCATCACCAAGAATCCATAAAATGTGTTAATATTTGAACTAATTTATAGAAAATAAAATGTTATTTTCTTTCCTCTTTATTTGTTAAATTTGGGAAAAAAAAATAATTTTATCATTGAATCTCTCATGTGCTTTATTTTAATAAAAACAATTTAAACCAAAGAATAAAATGAATAATTTTTTTATATATATTTTTCTTATTGCTTTTAACATTCATATATTAATTTCATATCCAATCATTTTAAGAAAAAAAAAATGTTAATTTTATTAACTATTTCAATTAAAAACTCCAATATTAATTCCATATCCAACCATTTTAAGAAAAAAAAAATGTTAATTTTTATTAACTATTTCAATTAAAAAATCCAAGTAAATGAGGAATATCTTCATGATAAGAGGAGAAAATCCAATTAAATGAATCATAGTGAATGATAGGTTGAAGAGTATAAATTTATGTTAAGAGGAGAAAATCCAATTAAATGAATCATCATGGATGATAGGTTGAAGAGTATAAATTAGGTAAAAAAATATCACTAAATGCAAATTAAGATCGTAAGGCATCATATGAGTGAATTCAACAACATTCTCTGTTGAGTTCGTTTCCATGAAATTCTTATGAGAGAAACTCCATGGATCACAATGGGTCACTCATCATGGAAGCGAGAAGGGAATGGTTAGTGACAAGTACTTGAGTTCATTTCCATGAAATTCTTATAAAAGAAAGTCCGTCCTCAAAACGCAACTCCATGCTTGAAAGACTTATAATTTACGAAGCATAATTCGTCACTCATCAAGACATATAATCTATGAAGCATAATGCGTCACTCATCATGGAAGGGTATAGTGAGAAACAATTAGTTGAGTTCATTTCAATGAAATAGTTAAGTTCATTTAGATGAAATTATTTTATTGATTGGATGCAGAGAAGGGAAGAAAGTTTCATGTTGTGGGCTATCTTTTTCCATGCAAAGTGGGAAGATACATGTCTTATCACCATGAATACTTTTTTGGATGAAATGAGATGGCCCTTCCCAAACAACAACATTCAACAAATAATGGAGATTAAAAGTAACAATAGTCTAATATTGAAAAAAATATAAACAGATAAGTGTTCTAGCAATACATAATCTATGTCAATGTCAATTTCATAAGAAAAATTCTCTCAATCAATGATTTTTGATAACATAAAATCAAACAAATGGAAATCCTAGAGACATAATCAAATCATTAAAAAAGGTAAGAAATGTGAAGATAAAATGATTTAAAAAAAATTAAGAAAAACATTTAAAGAAGGATAAATATTTCATATAAAGAATATCAAATCCACTAAAAGATTATGCTCATATTAAAATAAAAAAGAAGAATCAACCTACCATAATCATCATTAAATCATGTGAAATCATTATTAAACCATAGGTGAATGGTCATATCCATAAAATATCCTTATTAAACAAGAGGTATAGGCATAGTTCACTTAGGAATTAGGCGTGGAGGGTGTTAAGGGTAAAGTATAGGTTATGCCTAGGCTTAGATGGAGCTAAGGAGGTCTAGGTTATGGTCTATGTCATGGTCTAGGTCTAGTTAATGGTCTAGGTCATGGTCATGTTCAAATAAGTACTAGTATAAGTACTCAATTGAAATAAGAAGAAAAAATTAAGACTCACCTTACACGAGAGGCTACATTTCTCTATTGCACATATCATTTATTCGTTGTTAGCCATGCCTCACCTTTAGAAGACATTTGGATTTATTTGACATATACGAATGAAATAATAAAAGAGAACTCATGAGTCATATTTTTCCTAAAATATTTTATCAAGAAATAAAACAAATTATGATACCTACCTACCTCCACCACCTTGGTTGTCCATATGTGACTCCATCAACTATAAAATGTTTTGACATGTTTTTTTATACACACTTGTCTCCTTCCCTCTAGTTCTGATAAACCAAATCCCTCCCCGCAAAAAACAAAGAAAATGAAAAAAATATCAACAAAAATCAAAGAGACACAAGTAACATTGACAACACATACAAGCCTAACCATGCTTAACACAAATTAAGAAAAAACACACCTAAAAATACAGACTCCCATTTCTTCTCCTAGCCTAGCGAACCAACGATTTATTCTCCTCTCTACTTGGTTTCATTTCTCCTCTCTTTATCCCATACCAGAGGACCAACACTCTTATCACTTCTCTTCTCTATTGTTTTCTTCTCTATGCTCTGCCCTATTTTATTTTAAGTCCTTTTGTCACCCACTTGTTGGACTTCAAATTAATTTAATTTTGATAATAGGAACAAATTTTTCCATCCCACACTCTCAGTCCCATCCCTACCATTTTCATTTTTAACAACATCATTGTCACGCACCTCGATTTTCCTTCTTCATCCTTACACTACCATTATATTCAAAAAACACATTCCCCAATGAATCATAATGAAAATGACACCATTATCACAGGACTCAGTTTTTGGTCTTCAATCTCCATTACCGTCATTTTCAATGAACACCTTGCCATGCCTTTCTTTTCCTTCCGTTGCCATGCCTTTATTTTCCTTTCGTTGCCATGCCTTACCTTTCCATGCAATGCCTTACCTTTCCATGCAATGCCTTCCCTTTCCATGCCTTGACGTGCCATGCCATGCCTTGCAATGCCATGCCATGCAACCCCTTGCCTTGCCATGCCTTGTCTTGCCTTACCTTTCCATTTCATTCCATGTTATGTCTTGCCATGCCTTGTCTTGCCTTACCTTTTGTAACATCCCGCTCCGATGCACTGAGAAAACTTATTCTTTGAGGACACTTACTCGCAAGTGATCTGGACTTTTATGATGATAAAACATTTATCCTTGATGATGATGTATTATGATAGATGACATGATGTTTTAATTCTTTGACATAGACATGTGCTATTGACTCGTTTTTACTGAGTGTGCAGGGTTTTTGGACCTTGAGGATGTTGAGGCATCGATGGAACCCCTTGGACTCTGGATTGAGTCAGGGAGTGTGCTATTTGGGTTGATTTATTTACTGTGATATTACATTGATTTGATGTTATGATGTGGACATGTTTTGACACGTTTGTTGATGATGCAGGCTGACGATAGCTTGCCGACCAGCCTCACATATGGAGTAAAGGGGCCACACACGATTTGCAGAGAGGTTGAGGGAGAGGTGTCGACAACAACCCTGCCACAGCCTACTAGCACTCCTACCATGGCTCGAACTGTAGGTTAACGATTACCTAGTTCGAGAGGATCCACGATGCCGTGAGGGCAGACTGCGACAGTCTCTCACAATGATTCTAAGGGGCGCGCAATAAGGCGGGGGCCTTATTCCTTAGAGCCCTTAGTCTCCCACAAGTTCACCTGGCGGAGTGTTGACTCCAGGGGTTATAGATGTCT
>SNQJ01S0032161.1:100893-114652 GCA_010110895.2 Picea sitchensis
TATTAAAAGCATGAGAGGGGATCTAGGAACCCTAGGAGTAATTTTAGGAGCGACTTTAGGGGGAGTGAGGGAAATGAGTCTTTTATTTAAATTAAAGAAATTAATTTGGAGAAACATGGGGGATGAGTGACACTTGGACGACAAAGAATTTTTAGAGGATTGTCATTAAAAAATTTAAACTAATAATGATTTAGCAAAGTAGGTGGGTCTCAAATTTTTATAAAAGAAGGGGAAAAGAAGGAAGAAAGGATGAACGGTGAGCGTAACGTTACGCTGCCAAATTGAGGCTTGACTGTTTTCTTGTGAGGAGTTGGGAATTTCTCAGTTGTTTTGGAGTGGTAGCTCAGCCGTGGAGGCGAGCTGAGAAGCTAGTGTTATCTCTGGATCTTGTGTGGCCCCTTTGCGGCTCGGGGGGCTAAGGGGGAAGCAGAGTACCCTTAGCGATTGGTTGGGAGGTACCGGTGAGCTCTCTACGGTCGGTAAGAAGGAGCAAGGTGGAGTGCGGACGACCACCCGAGGACAGCGTTGAGGCAATGGTATGGTTTTTTTTTTTTAATTTGTAGAATAGGATGAATTATGTTATGTGCTGATATCAATTTATTGATTACGATTGGATGTAACGGCTGTTATATTTTCTACTTGGAAATAAAAGTGTAGTTGCTTCAACTGCTACCTTCATATAAAATACCTCATGTGAGATATGGTCATTGATGCCATCCTGTGTAGTGATCCCCTATAGGTTTCTGATGATGAATTACATCTAACAAGCTAGGAAGGACCCTCTTGAAATAAAAAAAGAATAAATCTACTGCTGCCACTTCTTCTGTCATTAAAGTTATCGCCCTTAATTAAATAGAATAAGGATCAGAAATTGAACTTGTTCCTCCATCCCTCTGGATTTTGACGGAGGTTATTGCCGAAACAACTCTTGTTGTCACTGGTCGGAATTCAATGAAAGTTTACCTCTGAAGTGTATTTCGAGATCTGGCATTCTTTTGTTGTGGGCGTATTGATGATAGTGGGTGTTTACATTGGTTTATGGGTGTTGGGTTAATTGCATGGGCTTTCTTACAGGGCGATTTTATACCTTGGGCAAATCTTTATACAGTGGTACCGCTGGTTTCATTTTTTTTTTTTACAATGGCGTTTTTGTATACCGTGGCGTTTTTGTATACCGTGGCGTTTTTTTTTGTGGGCACATTGTTGTACAGAAGTGTTTTCTTGGGATTTTGGGCGTTTTTACTACACACAGTGAGAAGTTATTACAATGGGCATTTTTGCAACTGTATTTTGGGCGTTTTTATTATGTATAGTGGGCCATTCATTTATGATCGACGTTTTAAATGATCTGGTAATTCGCCTTACCTCCTGGTAGTTCATTTTAATCCAGGCAATGCGTTTTAACTTCTGGCAATTATTTATGGGACATTTTTATTTACATACAATGGCATTATTTTATTGGGCGTTTTGTTATGTATAGTGGGCATTATTTATTGAGCGTTTTTTGCAACTGTATGCTGAGTGTTTTTGCACTGTTGTATTGGGCGTTTTTTCTTTTGTTCTGTGGCGTTCTCTTCCAGACTAAATCCCTTTACATTTCGTTTTATCTCCTGGGGTCTGCGTTTTATGGTAATGCAAATCTAATTGCACTCTAAACGCAAATTCGAATCCCATTACTTTCGTTTTATCTCCTGGGGTCTGCGTTTTAATGGTAATGCAAATCTAATCGCAATCTGAACACAAATCTGAGTCCCATTACCTTTGTTTTGTTTATTGGGGTCTGCGTGTTACTGGTAAACGCAAATCTAATTAAAACGCAATCCTAATTAAATGCAAATCTAATTAAATGCAAATCTGGTGTATCCTGGCAATGGGTAAATGCAAATCTAATTAATGCAAATCTGGTGTATCCTCGCATTTTATGGTAATGCAAATCTGGTGTATCCTGGCGTTTTAGGGTAATGCAAATCTGGTGTAATGCAATTCTGGTGTATCCTGGCGTTTTATGGTAATGTGTTTTATGGTAATGCAAATCTAATGGGTAAATGCAAATCTGGTGTATCCTGACATTTTAATGGTAATGCAAATCTAATTGCAATCTGAACGCAAATATGAGTCCCATTACCTTCGTTTTGTTTATTGTTGGGTCTGCGTTCCTCATTCTGGGGCTTTAATGCAGGGACATAACTTAGTTAATTTAGTATATTATGTTGCCAATTATTAGAATATAAAAAGTAAGGTCAAATCATTGGTAATACTGTTATTGCCCGCTTACTGCATTAAGTGTTAGTACAACTTATGTCTGTGTGATAGCAAATTAGAGGTAAGGTCATTATCAACTATTGCAGAGATACCCTGAGATATTGTCAGGATGTCGTTACTAATTAGCAAAGATTGATAAACGTTACAGTCACCGATAATATGTAATTATGATGCTATGGCTATATATTGACATATTCATTACTTTGTTATCTTTAATTATTGTCTTTTAATATTGATAGTTTGTCATTCCGAATATTGCCTTTTTAGTGTTGTCTTTTTAAAATTTTAATGTTTATAGATTGCCATATTTAATTATGATGTATGTGGTTATTCAAAATAATGTCACCTGTAGTTAAGAGGAAATTCCATATATTGACATCTTTAATTGATGGTTATCTTAATTTATTGTCAATTGTAATGTGGATAGTTTGTCATTGTCATTTTAGATTTTATTATATTATAAGATCGTTTTTTTTTAAATTATGGTGTATATTGTAATTCCAATTGATGATTCCTATAATCATGATGCTATTTCCATATAGTGACCTCTTTAATTAATTGCTATCTTTAATCATTGTTATTTTAAATATTGATAGTTGTCATATCCAATAATGCCCTTTTTAACTTTTGTCATTTAAATTTTATTATTTTAGATTGCCATTTTAATTTATGATGTATGTTGTTATTTTCAATTGATATTACCTATAAATAGGATGTCATTTTTAGTGCATTACTATTGGACCTTAGTGAAGGAATTTATCTTGTACGGTCATTATGAATTTAGTGGTTGTAGCATATAAGAGGTAGGATAATTGTAAAATCATGGTCCAGATTGTGACATAAATGATAGATGGTTAATGTTTCATGACAGAGTTATTGTAATTTTTAACTATTGTAATAACATATGTGGTGCAATAACCTGGATTCAGGTACCATAAATTACTCCAAGTTAGTATATTAGGGTGGTTGTTCGTTTTGATAATGGTGAACTTGGGTGTTCATTGTCAGAGTCCTTGTCACGTACCTTCTGTAAGGGGCGTAATCGTTCTTCTTATTTATGTCGTACTTGATTGCAATTAGTTAGCCGCGTAGTCTGCTTATGTCGGGCGAGGTATAGACCCCTCCTTGTAGCCTTACTGTTTATGTCGGTGTGTGTGATTTTTCTGTGTAAAGAATCCAGTGCCGTATCAAGAGTCTCAGGCCCTTTAAAGGCAGGGTTTCCACTCTTGTGACACACCTGACAGAGATTACTAGTTTCTGCCTGAGCAGTCGCCCAGGAGCCTGTCTAATCTTCTTTCGAGAAGACATAAGACTAAAAGCCCTTCTTTTCTGTGCAGAAATAGTAAACTCTACTGATGGATTCTTCCTTCTGAGACTGTACTGTACTTAACACCTGGTGTAGCTATCTTCTTACAGCTGCTAGTTGTACGCCTTATGTCTAGGGACGTTTATTGTTGTTGTCACTTTGATATGTCGGGGTCTTCTTGTTGTGTTTGTCTTGCTTGCGTCTTGTCCTAGGTCAGGTTACTAGTTTCTGCCTTAGGAGTCGGCCAGAAGCCTGTCTAATCTTCTTTCGAGAAGACATAAGACTAAACACCCTGCTTTCCTGTGCAGAAATAGTAACCCTAACACCATGGATTCTTTCCTCTGTGTTCTTACTGTGCACCCCCAGTATGTCTTAATGTTTGTGTTGTGCGCCTTGCACCTATGGTCATAGGTTGTTGCAGTTACTCGTTGCATGCCTTCAGTCTTCTTGTGATGAACATCGTGGTTGCGTCTCGATGGTTGTCTGGTGGCGAAGTAGAGTCGAGTGTGTTTGTTACTTCTACACGCATGCACACACCTTAAACAAAAAAAAAAATTGCACCTATTCTCAGAGTTGTTGTCGTAACGAGAAGGGTGTTACAATTACAGAAGAGTATGCGCAAGGGGTGCAAGATTTATGCGATCCTTGCGGTAAACTAAAAGGGAGTAGCGGAAGGTCTAGAACACCTTCTGGTGGTGAAGGAGTTTGCGGACGTATTTCCAGAGGAGTTTCTTGGGATGCCGCCGGAAAGGGAACTGGAGTTTACTATAGACTTGAAACC
Organism: Picea sitchensis; assembly: GCA_010110895.2. NCBI lineage: Eukaryota > Viridiplantae > Streptophyta > Pinopsida > Pinales > Pinaceae > Picea > Picea sitchensis. The sequence goes on from SNQJ01S0032161.1 coordinate 105,243, forward strand.
GGGGACCGAACCGATAGCAAGAACGCCTTATCAGATGTCGACCCCGGAGTTGCAAGAGCTAAAAATGCAACTGAAGGAGTTGTTGGACCTGGGACTGATACGCCCTAGTGTGTCACCGTGGGGTGCACCAATTATTTTCATACGAAAGAAGGACGGATCATGGAGGCTTTGCATTGACTACCGTCAACTGAACAAGGCTACGATCAAGAATCAATATCCCTTACCAAGAATTGATGATCTGTTGAATCAAATGAAGGGTGCGACAGTGTTCTCCAAGATCGATTTGCGATCAAGGTATCACCAGTTACGGATCAAGGAGGATGACGTCCCTAAGACCGCCTTTAAGACGATATTTGGACATTACGAGTTTACTGTTTTACCGTTTGGACTGACAAACGCCCCAGGGGTATTCATGAGTTTGATGAACGGGGTGTTCCGCGAGTACTTGGACACGTTTGTCCAAGTATTCATTGACGATATCTTGATCTACTCTCGGATGACGAAGGAGCATGACGAGAACTTGCGCTTGGTACTACAGTGTCTACGAGAGCACAAATTGTATGGGAAGTTGTCCAAATGCTATTTTTATCAATCCAGGATTCACTACTTAGGGCATGTCATCTCTGGCGAAGGTATCGTTGTGGATCCAGCCAAGGTTGAGGCTATTATGGAATGGCCTACGCTGACGAATGTCACAGAAGTGCGTAGTTTTATGGGTTTAGCAGGATACTATCAACGGTTTGTCGAGGGATTTTCGAAGATAGAAAATACGATGACGGAATTGCAGAAGAAAGAAAAGAAGTTTGTTTGGACCGAGAAATGTGCGGAAGCATTTCGAAGGCTTAAAGATTTGTTGACCACAACGCCGATACTAAAGGTCCCTGACATGGACGTAGACTTCTTGGTATGCACTGACGCATCCAAGGAATGTTTAGGCGGAGTCTTGATGCAAGACGGACGAGTGATTGCTTACATTTCGAGGAAGCTGAGAAAGCATGAGGAGAACTATGCGACGCACGATTTGGAGTTATTAGCCATCGTATATGCCTTGAAGGTTTGGAGACACTACCTTGTTGGACAAAAAATTTAATTAAGGATTGATCATTGTGGACTAAAACACATTTTTACGCAAAGGGACCTGAACACGCAACAACGAAGTTGTTCGGAATTGTTTGTCGAGTACGACTTTGAGATTACTTACATAAAGGGAATGGTGAACCGAGTGGCAGATTCTTTGATTCAGAGGCCATGCATCTTTTTGGTGTTGCCTCTTCAAACGAATCTATGTGAGAAGATTCTCACTTTACAGCGTGATGATGACTGGTACAAAGAGGTCGAGGGTTTTTTTGGACAAAACACAATGATGGTACCACGATATGAGGGATTTTCTTTTGATAGCGATGGGTTATCGAGGTTTAGAGGTTGGATTTATGTACCTCCAAACAACGAGTTGAGGAGGTTGATCTTGAGCGAGGCTCATAGAGCAGTTTACATGGCTCACCCAGGAGTCACGAAGATGAGGGAAGACCTTAAACCCTTATTCTTCTGGAAGGGAATGAAGGACGACATAGTCAACTTTGTGGCTAGATGTCTAGAGTGTCAGTGGGTAAAGGCTGAACATAGACATCCGACAGGATTACTTCAACCACATGCCATTCCGAAATCGAAATGGGAAGTTATTTCGATGGATTTTATTGTTGGATTGCCACTGAAGGCAAGGAGACACGACTCGATTTTTGTATTAGTAGACACTCAGACGAAGAGTGCTCACTTTATTCCGGTGCGCACGACGTATCAGGCACCTGACATAGAGAGAGTTTTCATCAGTGAGATTGTGAGGCTGCATGGCATGCCTAAGAAGATTATATCCGATCGAGGATCGGTGTTTACTGGACGATTTTGGACGAGTTTCCAAGAGGCCTTGGGAACCCAACTTAATTTTAGTACTGCGTATCACCCAGATACTGACGGACAGACCGAACAAATGAACCAAACCTTGGAAGACATGTTGCGCATGTAAGTGATGGACCAACAAAAGCGTTAGGAGGAATTCTTGCCTCTAGTAGAGTTCTCTTACAACAACAGTTACCAGAGCACCATTAAGATGGTGCCTTTTGAGTTTCTTTATGGGCGACCATGTCGGACGCCCTTGAGTTGGGATCGGCTTGAGGATAGGGTCCTAGTGGGACCAGAAGCGATCCAAGAAATGGAAGAGCAAATGCAAACCATAAGACAAAGGATTAAATAAGCACAGGATCGAAAGAAGAGTTATGTCGATGCACACCGAGTCGACCGTAGTTACGAGGTCGGCGATCGAGTCTTCTTGCGGGTTAAACCGCATAAGATTTCGATCAAGTTTGGAAAGGGAGCTAAACTCTCTCCCAGGTTCGTGGGACCTTTCGAGATTGTGGAGAGAAAGGGGCCCGTGGCCTATCGACTAGCCTTGTCTGATTCTTTAAGGCGTATGCATGATGTTTTTCATGTATCTGTTTTGAGACATTATATTAGTGATCCTACACATGTGATTGACATGAGTTCCTTGCAGGTATCGGACGAGGGAACACTCACGGCTGAGCCAGTCTGCATTTTAGATCATTACGGTCGAAATTTATGACATCGAACGGTAGATCAGGTCAAGGTCCAGTGGGACAGTTATAGTCCGCCCTCAGCGACCTGGGAGGACGCATGTGATATGCGGCAATAGTTTCCATTTTTGTTTGATAGATAGACTTATGATACTGTGATACATTTATTTCTGTATTTATACTAAGAAACTTCGGGATGAATTTTAGACCAAGAGGGGGTGTATGTAACATCCCGCTCTGGCGCACTGAGAAAACTTATTCTTTGAGGACACTTGCTCGCAAGTGATCTGGACTTTTATGATGATAAAACATGTATCCTTGATGATGATGTGTTATGATAGATGACATGATGTTTTACTTCTTTGACATAGATAGGTTCTATTGACTCATTTTTACTAAGTGTGCAGGGTTTTTGGACCTTGAGGATGCTGAGGCATCGATGGAACCCCTTCGACTCTGGATTGAGTCAGGGAGTGTGCTATTTGGGTTGATTTATTTACTGATTACATTGATTTGATGTTATGATGTGGACATGTTTTGACACGTTTGTTGATGATGCAGGTTGACGATCGCTTGCCGACCAGACTCACATATGCAATAAAGGGGCCACACACAATTTCCAGAGAGGTTGAGGGAGAGGTGTGGACAACATCCCTGCCACAGCCTACTAGCACTCTCGTTGTGGCACGAACTGTAGGTTAACGATTACTTAGTTCGAGAGGATCCACGATGCCATGAGGGAAAACTGTGACAGTCGCTCACGATGATTCTAAGGGGCGTGCAATAAGGCGAGGGCCTTATTCCTTAGAGGCCTTAGTCTCGCACAAGTTCACCTAGCAGAGTGTTGACTTCAGGGGTTATAGATGTCTACCAATCAGTCAAGTTGGCGAGTGGCACCCTTGGAGCACGTGGTGCATCCTGAAGGGCACGTCACGTGAAAGAAACACAAGTTGGCGAGTGGCACCCTTGGAGCACGTGGTGCATCCTGAAGGGCACGTCGCGTGAAAGAAACACAAGTTAGCGAGTGGCAGCCTTGGAGCATGTGGTGCATCCTGAAGGGCACATTGCGCAAAAGAAACAACTGAGGCGAGTGGCACCCTTGGAGCACGTGGTGCGTCCTAAAGGGCACGTCGCATTGATGTTGAGGAAGGAACAAACCTAGATGGCCCTAAGACTTTTAACACCTTAATAAATTCTTAAAACGACTTCCTTAAATAATTGTCGACCAGTTCAGAATCTAAACCTAAGTCTAAAACTTCTCTAGGGTAAAATTTTGTTAAGCCTTAAGAAAAGGACCCTAAAAAAATAAAATAAAGATATAAACTAAAACCCACTTAAGTAATAATTTTGGTCTTCTTAAATTTAGAGGGTAAAATGAAGAGAGGAATAATTTAATTAAAATTCGTGGTTTTAAATTGTAAAGAGGAAATAAATTATTTAACTTGTGGAAATTTAAAAATATTTTAAATTAATAATAAAAGGGAAAAAAGTAAACAACACAACGACCATTTTGGATCGAATAAAAAGAGGAAAGAAGGGAATAATAAGAATTAGGAAACTAAGTATTGGAGGAAACATAATAAAGGAAAGTTGGAAACTTATGGTAAAAAGAGAGGTCAACATAGTAAGGAATTTGCAATTAAGAACCTTCTAAATTGAGCTAATTTAGCAACTTCATTTTTAGGGAAATTATTTAAAACATGTAAGGGGATCTAGGAACACCTAGGAGGAAATTTAGGAGAAACTCTAGGTGGGTGAGGGAAATGAGTAATTTAATAATTTAAAGAAAATAATTATTTGAGGAAAGAGGGGGATGGACGACACTTGTGCGAAGGAGAATATTTAGAATATTTTTATTAAAACTTAATTAAAATGTGATTTAGGGAAAGTTGGAGGTTGGAAAAACTCTATAAAAGAAAGGGAAGATGAGAAAGAGGGGGATCGATTGTTAGCGTAATGTTATGCTTCCGGATTTGTGACTTGACTAATTACTTATGAGGAGTTGGGATTTTCCAGCTCGGATAGGAGTGGTAGCTCGGCCTTGTGAGGCGAGATGGGAAGCTAGACATACCATCTGGATAGTGTGTGTACCCTTTGCAGCTTAGGGGGCTAAGGGGGAAGCAGAGTACCCCTAGCGATTGGCTGGGAGGTACCAGTGAGGTCTCGACGGTCGGCGAGCGGGAGCGGCACAGAGCACAAGAGGGATAGCTCGAAGCGCGGGAGTCATTCGAGGAAGGCGAGAAGGCAACGGTATTATATTTAGTTGTAGGAGTAGAATGCATATTTATTTAATTTGGCAATTAAATTTTTAATGTTGTAAAATCATTGACTCAGCTATTGATCGCCTGAATAGTTTTCTCTACAAGTTGTGTCTGCACAGTAATAATGATTGAACTATGTATTAAGCCTAGCCCTTTCGTTAAATGCCTAAAATCATTTGGCATGTGTTCTGGTTGGGATTCTACTTTTATTTGGATTGGGACCTTCATGCCTCTGCATACTCTTCACGCAGTATCCTTCCTGGATGTAGTATTTTCGCCTTTAGAACCTTCGCTGTACAGTTATACAGTCAAATGACCTTCTCTGTTATAGTTAATATGCACGGTCGTTCTTCCTTGGAGTTAATGCGAGTAGTGTATTTATGTGGTGGAAATATAACTGGTATTTCTGTCTTTTACATAGATAAGGAGGAAGGATTTTACCGTGGTAAGAAAATTATAGAACCTTTTACTTCTATCTACCACTTCGAACTCTACCAGTAGAGGACGTGTTGGCAATTCGCTCAACAAAGGCGAATTGGTCATGTAGGTAAGGACCCTTTTACTCTAGTCTTTTACATAGGGGAGAACTCCCTCTGTAAGGAGGTAACACCTACTCATTTCGGTACCCTGTGTATGCATTTTAATCTGATTTATGATTGAAAAACTTGATACGTCGATCTTGTTCTGTTGTGGGGGTAAGGGCAATTGATATGGCGAGGCCCATCTTGGGCAATCTCGCTATAAGACGGATTATAATTTTTGTTCATGCCTGGGGTGTCCTTAGTTTACTGTCTAGCTGACCACAATCTGTCCGTAAATGCCTCCTTCGTGGTTGTCTTTAACGCCCACAAATTGCTTGAGTTATGACTGAGTCTGCTGGGTGTGATACGCCTTCGAATCCTTTAAACGGTCTTCCTGCGCGTGCTGCCCATACCCACGGATTTGCAGCAGCAACCCCTCCTTTTAAAACGAAAATCGCCCACTAAATCTTGTTTTATTCAAAGTACTGGCAGCGATCCCCTTTAGAAAAAAAAAGGGGGAAACTTAATAGCGTTACCCACTATGCGTATGACAACGTTTTACTAAATCTAGTTGTGGGTTGGCCATGGAACTTACCCCAACATTCTAGGCTGTGATTGTTGACCACGCCCTCCTGTTTTTCATTATAAGAAACCCTCCCTTCTGCGTTTCTGACTTCTCTGATTTTTTCTTTTATGATAAGTCAATTGGTGATGGAAATTTTGGATTCTATTTGATTATTATGGTAGGATTTAGGTCATATTTAGTAAACTTGGATATCGGTGTGATGGAATGTCTGAGCGTGCTTAAGCTATGACAGTCACCTTTAAAAAAAGTTTAAAACAAAAAAAAAAACCGACAACAGCTTTCCATATTGAGTTATACGAAAATTTTAATGTTTCAACAATTGTCTTTTACAACGATGTTTTTAATGTTTTAGCAACTGTCATTTACCACAAAATTTTTTAATGTTTTCATTTTTTTCTTTGGTATGGATCCAAGACAGTCAGTTGGTTATATAATTCCTTTTTCATCCAATTGTTGGTAGTTATTCTCAATCTACTAAATTAGACGAACCTATCTTATTAATCGGATGGGAATAATTGTCTGAATAATGTTTGAGGGAATGTTATATTGGTTACTGTTCTATTATAAATGGGATTTGTTTTAATTTACCTTGAGCATCGTTAAATAGGATTTGGTTATGGTTCAATATAGTTGGGTTTGGTTTTTAATATAATTGGATAATGCTAACCTTCGAGGTTATTACTGTACATGATAAAACTAATGTAATATAAGGTTAAGTTATTGTTAATGCTTAGGGTGATGATCGATGTAATGTAATGTTTAAGGTATGCTTATGGTAAGGTTATTGCTATCGTTATCACTGTTTTATGGTATTGATTTTGTAATGAAACGTTGATGAAAATGCTAACAGTTATGGAAATATAAATGTGATGTTGTTGTGGATAATGTTACGGAAAATTGATGGTATCGGTGACATACAAGATGTAATGAGATTAATGATTTAATTGCCGAGTAAGGGAAATAAAAATATAATGTGATTAATATATCAGGGTAATGTTGTTAAATTGTGGTACATGTTAACCTTGGCGAAGTTCAGACTGGCTTATTGATGTATATTTAGTGTTTTTGAGATGGCACCTTATGGCCTTATGGATGCAATACCGATGGTTTTAGTTATCGCTACTTGAGCAGTGGTTAGTATGTAGTGAATGATTGACATAGATTTAGTTTTTACGCATTGAGGATTTATGTAGTAGATGGTGGATCTAGATAGTTAGTTTTTATATAGTTATTTCTAATGATGGCTTAAACTTACTTATTCTCGCCCCCATGATTATTTAAGAATTGAATGACATGTAGCCTGATGAATGAGACTTGCGCGCAATGGAAGAATCATGTAATGTAATGCTTCATGTTAAATGCTACGGTAATGATTTATTTTATTATTAATTCATTGGAAAGGTTATGGTAATATAAACGTAATGTTGATTTATTTTATGGTAAAGTTACTGCAACCTCATTGCATTGGTAGCATACAAGGAGTAATGTGATTGGTGATTGATGCTTTAGTTGCAAGGTTATGATAACATAAGATGTGAGGTTGTTAAGATAATGTTATTGTAATTTTATGGTATATGTAACATATAGGATGTATTGAGATTGCTAATTAATTCTAGGGTTAGTACTATAATTGGAATTGTCCAAACTCACAGTTGTATGATATCAGACTCTTCGATTTGATAAAGCTAGTCGCTCTGTATATAAGTTAGTGTGTGCAGTTATTTTCTGTGTAAAGAATCCAGTACCGTATCAAGAGTCTCGGGCCCTTTAAAGGCAGGGCTTCCACTCTTGCAACACACCTGACAGAGATTACTAGTTTCTGCCTGAGAAGTCGGCCAAGAGCCTATCTGACATTCTCTCTCTCTGGAGTAGAGAACTAAGATTAAACGCCCTGCTTTCCTGTGTAGAAATAGTAAAATCTACTACTATGGATTCTTCCATCTGTGTTCATACTGTACATAACAAAATATGTCGTTTAATGCTTGCAGTTACTTATTGTGCGCCTTATATCTTCTTGTTGTGATCATCGTGGTTGCGTCTTTTTAGTCGTCGGGTGGCGACGTAGAGTCAAGTGTGTATGTTTCTTGTTTACACATGCGCACACACCTTAAACAAAAAAAAAATTGCACCTGTTATCAGAGTTGTTGTCGTAACGAGGAGGCTATCACACCTTTCCATGTCATGCCATGTCATTCCTTGCCATACCATGCCTTTCCTTTCCTTGACTTTCCATGTCATGCAATTCCTTCCCTTTGAGATATAAGAGTTTGAGGAGTGTGCCTGACACATAAAACTACCCACCATGAACATACTCATTTTCCTATAACACACAAATAGATTTGTTTTAAATTAAATGATTCAAACATAGAAAAATTTAAAATATACCAACGTATGGGTGAGTGCAAGCTAATGATGGTCTCTCATGAAACATTCGTGAGAATACAAGCCTGGAAAAACAACAATATGTTAACTTGGAGGGATTATTAAAGGTAATTTTACAGTGAATTTGAATACGGTGTAAGAATATGAAACATAGGAAATTGAATTAACTTTCCAAATATACAACTTTTATTCATATAAATTGTGAATAGATATGTCAAATTTGTTTTTTTTCTAACAATGGTATCTTATTTTTCTAACAAAATATAAGGTATAATTTTTTGTTGGTGTAGGTGTCACATTAACAATGAAATTTCATTCCAAAAACTTGTATGCTTGTAGAGAACCCATTTTTCTTGTGTGGTGTTTTTTTTGGAAATTTTAATATTAATTTTATATTTTTTAAAAATTATCATAGTCAACATATCCCTGAAATTACAACATCTTTTTTTTGTGCAGCCTAAGAGGTTATTAAAATTATCAAAACAATTTATTTTCTTTCTAGATCATAGATATCCATCTCCTCTATTGTTGCATATAAATCATTTGATAAATGGTTAATCTGACAAAATGTTATAGCAGAAATAAGAGGGGTATGTAATCTAGGATTTTGATACATGTTAAGAAAAAAATAAATTAAATATAGTAAACATTATTAATTAAACATAATTGTATATTTGGAATCGACACAACTAACTCTATTTGTGTCTGTATTTTTTTCAATAGTTGAATTGTGTAGCCTATAGAAAAATAACGTCAAAAACAGAGACATGGAGAGGAATTCATAAAAATGGAGGTTTTTATGTATTTGTAGACCAAGCCACTAGGGTTTCCATCCTCAACCTAAATCCAAGGCAATCAACTTAGCAAACAAATATGTTAGATTTTTCAGTCTCACCCAAAAAAAATGAAATTAAAATAATTCGCACGTTTTAGGAATGTTCTCGCGTTCCTGTTAACACAAATAAATTCTCTCTCTCCACCCCCCCATATTCCCCCCTCCCTATATCCTCCTCTATTTCTCTCTGACCTCACTCACTCTCTCCCCCCCCTCTCTCTTCCCCCTCTTCCCCTCTCT